>JAANYP010004843.1:0-155496 GCA_020465985.1 Centrapalus pauciflorus | reverse complement strand
ACATCACATCCAGTTTCATTAACTTCAGCCATGAAGGCTCTAGCATTGGACTCAGGATGTGAACTCCAGTCATAGGTACCATCTAGCTGTCTGTCAGAAGTGACATTGGATATTAGACCCGCTAGATTGGCTTGACCAGATGAAGAACTCGGAAGGTATCTTTGTTGGGACTGATTTTGGTACTGTCCTTGATGCTGACTCTGTCCTTGGTATGCCTCTACCTTCGGTCTTTGACACTCCCTGGCGAAGTGTCCCAATCCCTGACAGTTGTAGCATTTGACCTTAGACTTATCAAATCCTATCCCTTTGTTGTTCATTTGCAGATTCCTCCCAGTTCGCTTGATGAATCTTTTTACCCTCTGGGTCACCATGGCCAGTTGCCACTTAAGATCCATTTCCTCTAAGTCATCAGGGTCGACCTGATTGTAATCTTCATCCCATAGAGCTGGGTCATTGATTTTCCCTTGAACACAATTTCCATAAGCTGCCACAAAGGAAGCAAGCAGATTCAAATGTTCTTCTGCGGACTTTGCGCTCATCGGCATCTTCGAATAGCTCTGACTTGTCGGTGCCTGATGGACTTGAGGTTGCGGTTCTTCCGATCTTCCTAACACTAAGAACGCGCGATTCAGTGAGTCTTCGGACTCTGGTGGCGATGACGTTTCTCCGGTGAAAAACGCTGTAGCACTTTTCGGTTCAGCTGTCACTGATGATTTAGATGTCTTTCCAAAATACATTGCCGGATTCTGGACTTGCTCGTAATCAGTCTCAGCCTTAATCATCTCGAAGTGATATGCCCTCAACGTTCCCACGATGTCATCAAGTGATTGAGCATAATATTTGTCCTCATTAAGCTTAATCATTGCCACGTACATAGCCCATTTGGCTGGTAGGGCATCAAGAAGCTTGTTGTTCTTGTCAGTGTCCGAATACTCAATGCCATGACTTTCAAGCTCTGTTATCAGATGATAGAACCTTGTGATAATATCATCTAACTGTTCATCCTTAATTGCCTTGAAAATCGCAAACTGTTGGGTCAACAGCTCTGTACGCTTTCTACGCACCCGAGGATTACCTTCACACCTTTTCTGGAGAGACTCCCAAAGTTCCTTCGACGTCCTTTGAGTCCGAAATGTGTGCAAGATATCTTGAGGTAAAGCCATACGGATAATGGAGAAAGCCTTGTTTTCAGCTTCAAATAGTTTCTTGTCATCCTCTTTCATCATCTGATATGACAAGACCTTTTGACGGCCTTCAACTTCAGATACTGGTGGAATGTACCCTTCATCTATGCACACCCACATGCGCATATCGTTGAATCGTATA
Source organism: Centrapalus pauciflorus (assembly GCA_020465985.1). Classification (NCBI taxonomy): domain Eukaryota; kingdom Viridiplantae; phylum Streptophyta; class Magnoliopsida; order Asterales; family Asteraceae; genus Centrapalus; species Centrapalus pauciflorus. The sequence goes on along the minus strand of JAANYP010004843.1, from coordinate 154,170 downwards.
AAATCTGTAAATCAGTCCTTCCACCAGTAATAGTCCTCAACTTTCATCAGCTTTGGCGGTGCATTTGCCTTCCCAACTTCGTGATCCATCTCAAGGAATTTCTGAAGATTTGACATCTTTTCTGAAACAAATTGAATTTGAACTTAATTAATTTAATTCGAAACTGATGTAGACTAACTTATTCGAATCTAGATAGATTCGAAACTAATTAATATTAAATCTGTTGAGATTAAATTCGATTAAGTCTTAAAAGTCAATTAGATTCGAAATTATGTCAGATTCTAACAACTCCTTAGATTCGAAGTTATGTCAGATTCGAAGACCCTTAGAATCGAAGGCACAGCAGAGTCGAATGTCAGCAGATTCGAAGCACAGAATCGAAACAGTAACAAACTCGAAACAAACTCGAAACAATATAGACTCGAGATCCAATTCGAATGAAGTAACAGATTCGAAACAAGGTAGACTCGAAACTCTCTGAAATTGACTCGAAAGGAGCGTATTTAGGTTAGACTCGAGACTAGAGTGAAACCCTAATTACCCCTATAGATTCGAGTGCCGCAAACTCGAAAAACGGCTAACACTTTGATTTTTTTTTGACGTTTTACAGATTAAATCACTATTTTTCAAACGAAAAATAATGATTTCGACCAAAAACGTGAAAAACGACAAAGTGTTTCCCGAATATGAATTTGCTAAGCTCAAAAACACGTTTTTGAGAGCAAAACCGTCCAACTAGCGTCAAGAAACCTAGAATGTATCTGATGAACACGAAGAACACCAAGAACACTCCGTAGGCTCTGATACCACTTGTAAGGTCTACGACTGCAAGATCTATCTAGACGTGGATCCGTGAACGAGTGCGGAATCCTCGTTGACGGTTAGACGGACAACTCTCAACCAACGGAACACGGAGACTATTAGACGCTGAACGAACGACACACGAACGATCCTACGAACTAATTCTCTCTGAAACGGCACTCACCTAGCTGATAAACTCGAGATCGCCTCTTGCTTAATTCCTCACGAATTCTGCAAAAAGTCCTCTAATTATTCGAGTCTATCCCTAATTATAGACCCTGATTCGAGTCTGTTGTGGGCCAACCTCGAATCTGGCCCAAAGCCCATTCGAATCTGTCCATCTGACAGTCTCGAATCTAGCCTATTTTCGAATCTATGGTTACATTCGAATCTATCACAGATTCGAATGTCAACCCATATATAATTCGAATCTAGCCTTTTACATAAACAAATAAGTGTTTGAAACTTATGATATTACCTTATGACTGATTTTATCTTTGAACTTTATGTTTGAACTTCTTGTAATACGTTACATCAAGTTCAAACATACAAACACTGATAATCATCAATCATACATAATATATATATAACAAACATATGCTAAATCACAATGTAAGACAACTTAGACTGCTATCGTCACACGGGATGTACCAACAAACTTAGTTGTGTTTAGAAATTAGGTTTTTTAAATAATAGGACCCCGCATCAGAAAATAAAAATTTTAAGCACGTAGCAGAATTATTTTAACCCGATAATGCGAGCGTAAGTTGGGGAGAATGCTCGTAAAATTAAAAATTAGAGAATTAGGGTTTCGAGACCAGTGCATGGCCCTGATCACGAATTCAGAGGCCCCGTGGGGGGGGGGGGGGAGGGGGGGGGGGGGGGGGGGGCGCAGGCCTGCGCTTGCCGTGCGGCCCGACCTCCTTAAAATTTTATAAAAATAGTACTGGTTGTCCCCATAACCCCAAAACCCTAATTCCAGTTCCAGAAACGGCGATTTGCGATTTCTAATCCTAAAAACCTTCAAAAATTCGTCTTTTTTACGTCAAATCTTCAATCCGACATTAGTTCTTCACTAAGAATCGCAAGGTATACTCCTCCTACTCCTCATAACTTCATTCTATTGTAGTTTTATATAGATTATCATGCCTGCATGGGTTGAGGTTTTGGGAGTTACATGGTTTATATTGAAAAAAAGGGTTATTAATAATTTTCTAATACTCATTTAATTAATATAAATTATTTTTGCAAAACTTTTGTAAAAATTATGGCTTTTTCCGTATTCAATATATTTTGAAACTTTTTGTCGTAAAAGGTTATGTTTTTATTGTTAAATTATTTATTAAAGTTCATGCATTTGATAGGGTTAGATTGGGCTCACAATGTTTTTGAGACTTAGGATTAGTTAGTTTGTTTATTGTTGAAAAAGGGTGTTTAAATTTTCATGCATCATTTACGTAAAAACCCCATATTTATAATCCTTTGTCTTTGCATTTATTTTTTAGATGTCAATCCAATTCCACGAAAATGGTAACCATCCCAGAAATTCCTAAAAACTAGGATGAGAACCCACGACCCTAGGAACGTCCGCTTTGAGAAACCACTCAATGCGAAACTCCTTGAAATTCCCCTGAATACAAATAATGGCAAACCCCCTAGGTTTCTCATAGAGCGTACCCTAAAAGAGTCAGACTTTGATGATTTTGAGATCATTGAGTCATTTGAACGTCTAGGATGAGCTAGGGCTGTCATGTGGGAATTACCATATATCCAAACTAGTTTAACCCGACAGTGGTTCGCCACGATGCGTAGGATTGAGAGGTCTGAGGATCATGATTTCGAACTAGTGGGGATGGTGGGGAACAAAGAGGTGTTAATTTCTAGAAAAAAATTGTATGATGAGTTTTTAATTGACACTGAAACACCTCGTCCTAAGGAGTTCTGGACATTGACTAATACCCAGGGGGATAGAATGTGTAAGGTTAACAAATTGACTAATCAATGGGATCACATGATAACGACTGTTTTTGGAATTCCTATTAGAACTGCTCGGACTTACACCGCCTTCTGTTGGTACACCCTGTGTGACGATAGCAGTCTAAGTCGTATTAGCATTTTGTCTAAGTCTTGTTACAAAGCATTGAATACTAACTAGTGTTTGATATATGTGTTTATGTGTGTTTGAAAGTTATTGATTGTATGTTTGAACTTGATGCAATGTATTACAAGAAGTTCAAACATAAAATCCAAAGATTAATTCAAACATAAGTTAAACATGTGTTCAAATAGAAGTTGTACATGAGAAATTCGAATTTAGTTCTGATTCGAATTTAACATGGAGCTAAATTCGAATGTGTCATATAGACAAACGCGAATGGGCCTTGGGCCTGGATTCGAGTTTGTCCAATGACAAACTCGAATACACCTCTATAATTAGGGGTTAACTCGAATCATTAGGAGACTTTTGCAGAATTCGTGTGAGTAGTTAGCAAAAGGAGATCTCGAGTTTATCAGCTGATAGTGAGTGTTTTCGGAGAGAATCATTGCGTAGGTTCGTTCGTGGTCGATCGTACAACGTTGTGGTAGTCTCCGTGTTTCGTGTGAGTGTTATTTCCGTCAAGCCGCTAACGAGGATTCCGCACTCGTTGACGGTGTCGCGTCTAGATAGATCTGTGTAGTGTAAGACCTTACAAGTGGTATCAGAGACTAGTTGGTGTTCTTCGTGTTCTTCGTGTTCATATAGATACATCCTAGGTTTCTTGACGCTTTTGGACGGTTTATCTCACTTGTTTTTTTTTTTTTTGGATTTTTCGAGCTTATCAAATTGGAATCCGGGAAATACTTTGTTGTAGTTCACATTTTTGATCAAAATCAATATTTTTACTTGTACAAATATTGATTTAATCTGAAAAACGTGAAAAACTCGAGGTATTAGCCGTTGCTCGAATTTGCGGCGCTCGACTTTGTTTAGGAGAAATTAGGGTTTTGCTCATTCTCGAGTTTGACCAAAATACGCTCCTTTCGAGTTTCCTAAAAAGTGTTTTCGATTTTGGACAATTTCGAATTTACTTTAGGCTTCGACTTTGCACTAAAGTCGAATAAGGGGATTCGAGTTTATCTGGGATTCGATTTTGAATAGGGTTCGAGTTTACCTGGACATTCGACTTTGGAGACCTTCGACTTTGTCATCACTTTCGAACTTAATTGGATTTAAACACTTAACTCGAATTTAATTCTAAATAGGTTTGAATTTAATTAGTTTCGAATTTACTTAAATTCGAGAGAATCAATTTAAATTAATTTCGAATTAAATAGATTAAGTTAAAATTCTATTACCTTTGAAACAATGACAAATCTACAACAGTTTCTAGAGATGGATCACGAGGTCGGTAAAGCAAATACTCCGCCAAAGTTAATGAAACTTGAGGATTATTACTGGTGGAAGGATCAGTTTGCCGACTTCACGCGCTTTAATGATATGCGCATGTGGATTTGTATCGACGAGGGATACATTCCACCAACCGCTGAGGTAGACTCACGACAAAAGGTTGTTCCATATTCTAAAATGAAAGATGAAGACAAGAAGCTGTTTGAAGCAGAGAGTCGTGCATACGCTATCATCAGAATGGCGTTACCTTAGGATGAATGTTTATAGCGAAAGCTATAAACTGGATGAATGTAATAATACTAAAATGCTAGAAACATAAATGAATTGTTTTAACTTCGATGATAAATCTATTTGTTGTGGCCTCAAATTTATTATGCGAAGGGATACAAGGATTAACTATTACTACATGCGAAGGGCTATGAACTTAATCAATAATAATACTGATGACCAGTTGTTCTTTAAAAAAATAAAAATAATTTCAAAACTTTGACAGATGGTGAAGGAAACTAGGCAGAGATATAAAACAGCTGCTGTAAATGAGCCTGATGCTCTAGTTACTAATATAGTTCTTAGCAGCTTCAATATGATTCCAAAAGGATCAAAACTGGACAGCCTTGCAAGAAACTTATTATATCAATACACAGAGACACAAACAAAAGCAGAAGATCTGATCATCTAAAATTTGAGTAGGGGTTCCCACAAATCTGTCAATAAACCATCATTTATATTAGAATATGCAAAAAATGTTCAATTATTTAAACCAAAATGATGTTTACCTCGATCACAAGAGGGTCACAAGGCGTTTTCAGCCTCGCAGAATACTCACTTAATCAAGGACTAATTGAATTGGATGACAATAACAAACGTAGGAATAATAAATATATCCCAACTACTCTTGCTACATCTTATTGTTTTCCAGGATAATGACAAAATTCTACTTATGAAATCTTCACCAAATCATATCTTTATTTTTTTAGTCGACTAATTTACATTTTTTAGTACACCATGAAAGATCCATTTGGGACAATTGCATTATTAATATGGTTATTTACAATGCATTATATAAATTTTTAACTAAAAATGTTGCTGCAATCAGCAAGCCCCGACTGGGTTGCCGGATTTAACAATTTCAAAAATTTTTATGTCATCATTCATCAAGCAACAAAAAGCATTGATCACATGTAAAACAAGCAAAGCAAATTAACTAGCCAGAAAATACAAATATATATATATATATATATATATATATATATATATATATATATATATATATATATATATATATATATATATACACACACACACACACACACACACACACACACACACACACAAACACACACACAAGGCAGACAACTTACATATGATGTCTCAGCCATGTGGGTCTATAAATAGCAAGTTAACAATCACTGTAGAAAGCATGACTGCACAAGCACTTGTTATAAACTCAGAAGACAATATCAATACAAAGACATGGAGTGACCTAGGTAAGTAGACCAAATCAATATTAAACTTCATGCCTGGTAAGATGGAAGAACTTATAGAGACAATTAAGAAGGAAGGCACCAATAAAGTCACCTGTGTTATTGCTGATGGTTGTGTGGGATGGGCCATACGAGTCGCAAAGAATATGGGAATTAGACAAGCAGTCTTCTGGCCTGCATCTGTAGCTTCACTGGCATCGTCATTAAACTTTCAGAAGCTAATTGATGATGGAATTATAAACAACAAAGGTCAGACTAGCATGACTCTTTATTTCATTAAAGTATGATTCTAAGAAAACTTACCTTTATAAAATTTTGTATGTCAAGAATTCATTTAAAAAATCAGACGATTCAGCTGTCACCAACCATGCCATTTATGAAATCTACGAACCTCCCTTCAGCCTTTGTTAGTGACTTAGCCACCACAAAAGCAGTTTCTAAAATTACAATCAGACTGTTACAAATATAAAAAATACGCCTTATATGAGCAACGATAAGGGTAAACAGACACTAGAACGATTCTACGTTATTTAACAGTAGTAAATCTGGGAATCGCTTTCGAACCTATGAGCCTATGATCAGATTAATCAAAACTTCCAACAAGAGACCTCTCAAACCAAACATGGGCAACCTTTACTCGTTTGACCAGCCCTTCTTTCAGAATCACTTTTAGAAAGTGAAAAGATACACAAGTGAAAGGAAGTTTCAAACCACCTGGCAATTAGTAATGTTACAAGTAATACACAACACTTTGGCAAGATAAACCACCCATCAAAACAAAAACCCATGAAAATTAACTTTATGTGGTTGTGAAAGATTTGGTGTATAATATATATATTGCATAATGACGTAACAATAGGATTTTATGAAAGTGTGTAGGTTACTGAAAATTAAAACCATTCAAGACTTTTAAACCCCGCCAATAAGTGATTTTAAAATCATCTAGACCATAAAAGTATTATGAAATCTAAAAGGGTTTTCAATGCATTGGAACGAACGAATGAACTTGTTACATCATTATGCATTATACATATTATCAAAAAAGATGGTACGTGATTGTCCAATGAGGGTGAGAGAGAGAGAGATAGAGAGAGAGAGAGATGGTACCAAAGGGATGGTGTCGCCGGAGAATAGAATGATGGCCGCGAAATCACAGAGGGGCGGCTCGATATCGTAAAGGGGCGATGGCGAGAACGTAGAGGGCGGCGGAGATATCGCAAAGGGGCGACGACGAGAACGCAGAGGGCGGTGGCCAGCGAGAACGCAAGGTCGGAGGGTGGCGGCCGGATAGAACGCAGAGGGCGGCGACCAGATCGCAGATGGGCGGCGGCTAGGGTTTTGCTATATGGAACCATAGAAGGAAGCAAAGAACCGTAACACTGAGAAGAGGAGAAAGCAAAATAAATAGTGACGTAAAATCACTTCTTGATTGAAGACGCGAGAAGTGATATGAAGGCTTTTTTTTTTCTTTTTTCTCCTCGTAAAAACAAACGGTCTTCAGTTAATTTTGTGTTTCTGCATCTTCAATATTGCAGACATAAGCTAAAATAAGCACTTCTTCAAAAAAAAAAAAAAAAAACAAGCCCCTAAAACTATTAGTGACTAAATGATAATTTTTTTTGTAGTGTCATGAGTGTACTCGGTGTGTTTAAAAACAACCGGGGTGTATAAAAAAAAGTAAATGATCCGATCAGTTAGTGTTGGGAAATAGTTTAAGTATACTCAAGCTGTTAGTTTAGACTTCTCAGACTGTTAGTAGATTTTCTATGTAAGTACAAAGTTCATGCTGCTAGAAACTCGAGCTGCCAGTGTAAAAGTTCAAGCTGCCAGAGCAAAACAACTCAAGCTGCTCAGTTCATGCTGTCAAGTCATTCATGCTGCTCAACAGTTTCATAAACAGAATGTGCTAATTTTCAGGGAAGATATCTACACGAAGATTCCAGCATATCTACTATCAGAGAAGTCATAGTCCTTCAAGGAAACACGTCCATAAAGCAATATAAATAGACAGAAGATTGTATAGAAGATATACGAATAGAGAAAGAAGTTTTCTGCATTTTTGAGTCTGTAATTGCTTTATTGTTTAAGTTTTCTTAAGCCTCTAAGGTTGTAAAACCCTAAGAACAGTCTGTGTTCTTCGTCTAATCAAAACAGATTAGAGGTGATTGTAATCATTGAATTCAGCAATACAAACAGTCTTGATTACTTCTTATGTTTTATGCTTTATTGATTCTGAAAGTTTTTGTTAAAATAATTAAGTGTTATTCCGCAAACTTCTTAATTAAACTTTGATTCAAAGCAAGATTATTGATTTATACTCTGATAAATTCAAATCAGTTAATCTTGGTTATTCATAATTTTCATAATTTTCAGATCCTGACAAGTGGTATCAGAGCCAGGTCGTTCTTTGTTTTTCAAAGTCGAAAACTTTCTTCAAAATTTTTAATCTTTTACAATGGAATTTGAAAATAGCAGCGGTGGATCTGGGCAAGGACTCAAAGTGCCTATGCTCAAGCCCACTGAGTTTGAGATGTGGAAACTCAGGATTCAACAGCATATTCAATTCATTGATTATGCCATATGGGAAGCTGTTGAATTCCCTCCTGCAGTTGATCCAGAACTTGATGCTGAGGGAAAACCAGTCAAAACTCCTCCAAAAACTGAACTTGAAAGGAAGGCTAGAATGAATGAAGTGAAAGCACTCACATTATTACAAATAGCCATTCCTAATGCTTATCAACATCAGTTTAAAAAATTTTATACTGCTCACTCTCTTTGGAATGCCTTAGAGAAGAGGTTTGCTGGTAATGCAAGTACCAAGAGAAATCAAAAGGACCTCTTGAAACAGCAGTATGAAAACTTTTCTGGTGGCAAGAATGAAAACATCACTCAAATCTTTGACAGGTTCAACAAACTGATAAGTGAACTGGAAAGTGCAAAGGTCAATCTGGATCAAGATGAAGTCAACAGAAAGTTTCTCAGATCTCTTGGAGAAGAATGGACAGTCTATGCTGCACAGTGGAGAACAAAAGACACACTTGATGAGATAGAATTGGATGATCTATACAACAGTCTAAGAGTGTTTGAGACTGAAATTGATGCTAAAAAGAAATCCTTTTCTTATAATCACAACACTGCTCTTCTGTCCTCTGAAAAATCTAATAACTGTGATTCTTTTTCAGGTGGTGATGGCAATTCTGCTGAAACTCATTATGAAGCTTTTGTTGCCAATGATGGATTATTTGCTCTAAATGTTGAAGACTTGGAACAAATCCATCCTGATGATCTTGAAGAGATGGATTTAAAGTGGCAACATGCAATGCTGACCATGAGAGCCAAAAGATTCCTGAAAAGAACTGGAAGGACCAACTTTCAAGCCAAAACAGAAGGCAAACCATCTTTTGATAAATCAAAAGTGGAATGCTATAAATGCCATAAGCTTGGTCACTTTGCCAGAGAATGTAGATCTCAAGGTCAACAGCCATCAAGGACTTCACAGCCCATCCAAGCTTCCTCATCAACAGCACTTGTCTCTCAAGAAGACAATGTGTTTGACTGGAGTGATCAGACAGAGGAAGAATTCCAAAATCAAGCACTGATGGCAGAAACCTCAAATGTCTCCTCAACTGAACTACCATCTGAGGTAAATTCTAAACTCTGCTCTCAATCATGCAAAAATATGGTTAAAAAGTACAGAGATCATAATGAGAGCATGTGCAAAACTCTAGCTAAGATGGAAGAAAGGAGATATGAATATATGCAAGCCATAGAAGATCTGGAAAAACAGATCAATGATTATAAGGATAATGAGATTCAAATGGGGTATGATAGAAACTATCATGAATGGGAGAAAAAGGAACTCAATAAGAAAATAGAATCTCTGAATAAAAAGGTAGAAGAAACTGAACAGAAGGTGTTAGAGGCTAATGAGAAACTGAAATCTGTTAACATAGATTTAGGTAACTTCAAGTTAGCAAATCAAAAGCTAGAACACCTAATGGAAGTTCAATTCAAAGATAGAGTCAAATCTCAGGTCAATCCCAAAGAAGGAATAGGTTACAGAGCTACTCCACCTCCATATAATAACAAGTACATTCATCCAATGAGTGAAGTTGCTGATAGACTTGTCAATGAACCACTAGATGAGTCTATGACTATTGTAGATCCTATCCTTGATAGCAGTCCTGAACCAAAGGAAGATAAGAGTCAAAATAGAGACTGTGACACAAAGAGTGCACCCATAGAAGTCCAAGTTCCCAGTAAGAAAGGAAAAGAGAAGATGAGTGTATGCAATGCTACTCCACAAGCTTCTGTACATTCTAACTGTAACACTACATCTTCATCAAAAGGAACTAAAAGAGGTAAAACTGTTTCTATCTGCACATGCCAAAAGTATGGTGTTCAAAAGTTTCCTAAACAACAGCAGGTAAGAGGAAACCAGAGAAACAAGAACCAGAAATTGACAGAAAAGTCTGGTGTTCCAATTCAAACTGTCAAAAGATGCTTTCACTGTGGAAGGAAGAATCACTTAGCCAAGGATTGTTTTTACAAACCAGCTGTTGCAAAACAGACTGTGCATCACACAAAATCAAATCCTAAACAGGCAAAGCACTCAAAAGTGAAACCTTCCACAGCAGCTCCAAAGAGAACAGTTGATCACAGATTCTCAAAAGTTAACAAAAAACAGTCCACACATCAAAAACAAGTTTTGGCAAAGCCTAAATCAAGTTTTAAACAAATATGGTGTGTCAAGGACAAATCTGTTGCTCAAACTGCTAATGCAAAAGATCAGACTGCTAAGTCAAAATCTGATGCTGTTAGTGCAAAAACTGAAACTGTTAGCACTACAAACACAGCTCAAGCTGATGAGCATCAAACTGGAGGTGCTAGTGAATCATCTGAGACTGTCAGAAGAAAAGATGATCAAAATAATTGGATACCTCATATCATCACTAAATACTCTCCAAAGACTCCATCAGTAGATCTCACCAAATACAAGAAGTCAAAAACAGTTTTTAGTTATGTCAATGTACAAGGCCAACCCAAAACCAATTTGGTTTGGGTTTACTCCACTACTAACTAAGCTGTTATTTGTGCAGGGCAACCACAGGTCTCCTCATAGGACAAGATGGCATCTGGACAGTGGATGCTCTAGGCACATGACAGGCAATTCTGAATGCTTGTCAAATTTCAAAGGATTTGATGGAGGTTTTGTTGCATTTGGAGGCAACTCAAAAGGAGGTAAGGTTACAGGTAAAGGTACTGTAAATGCAGGCAACATGACATTCCATGATGTTTTGTATGTTGAACAGCTTAAGTACAATTTATTGAGTGTCTCTCAAATCTGTGACAAACAAAACATTGTTCTGTTCACAGATTCTGAGTGCATTGTTCTTTCAAAGGATTTCAAAATTCCTGAAAATCTTGTTTTACTTAGAACACCAAGAAAGGACAATGTTTACTGCCTAGACACAGCTCTTTTGACTAAATCAAATACTTTAAGCTGTTTAATATCCAAAGCATCATCAAATGAGTCTGCTCTTTGGCATAGAAGGATGTGTCACATGAACTTCAAGTCCATGAATGATTTAGTTAAAAAGAATCTGGTAAGAGGATTACCACAAAAGGAGTTCATTTGTGATGATCATTGTGTAGCTTGTCTTAAAGGTAAGCAACACAAAACTTCTCATAAGGCCAAAGAAGTAAATTCAATCTCATCTGTTCTTCAGTTGTTACATATGGATCTATTTGGTCCAACATCTGTTTTGAGTTTGAATAAAAGGGCATACTGTTTAGTCATTGTTGATGATTTCACCAGATTTACTTGGGTTTACTTTCTTAGGTCCAAAGATGAAACTGCTGAGCTTGTTAAGTCTTTTATCCTTAAGATAGAAAACCAATCCAATTCCAAAGTTAAGGTGATAAGATCAGACAATGGAACTGAATTTAAAAATCAAATTCTAAACAGTTTCTGTGAGTCCAAAGGTATTGCTAGACAATATAGTGCACCAAGAACACCACAGCAAAATGGTGTAGCTGAAAGAAAGAATAGAACATTAATTGAGGCTGCTAGAACAATGTTAGCTGATTCCAATCTGCCTATGACTTTCTGGGCAGAAGCTGTTAATACAGCCTGTTATGTTCTAAATAGGGTTCAAGTAGTTCAATCACAAGGGAAAACTCCCTATGAGTTATTCCACAACAGAAGTCCCCTAATAGCTTTCTTCAAGCCTTTTGGATGCCCATGTACTATTCTTCACACTAAGACTCACTTAGGGAAGTTTGAGAGTAAGGCTGAAGAAGGATTTTTTATAGGATACTCAATTCAAAGCAAAGCCTATAGAGTATACAACAGAGTGTCTAAAACAATTGAAGAAAGTGCCAATGTTGAATTTAATGAAAATACTGCGAACATCAAAGGCACTGGTCCTGATTGGTTATTTGATTTAGATTCACTAACAAATTCTCTGAGCTTTGCTGAGTTTACTGCAGAAGCTGATGCATACAGGGTTGAAGCTGCTAACAAAAATTCTCATGCTGCCAATACAATTTCTCATGCTGTTGGCACAAAGTTTCAGACTGCTGCAGATTCAACAAGTTGGGATGATTTCACCACTCTACCACTTCTGTCATGTGATCCTCCAGGGGTCCTGAGCACTCAACATGATGCAAATCCAGACACTGAAGTGCCATTCCCAAGTCCTGACAACACAGCTCAAACACAAAAGGAAATAGCTCCAGTTTCTAGGCTAGCAGTCCCAACAGCTTCTCAAGCTGTTAGCCTAGAAACTCAAACTGTTCCAGAAACTGAACCATTCACTGGTTCTGATGGAGATGACACAAACCTTGGAACGTCCTTCCAAACAGAGAGAGAGCCCACACTAAGAGTTCATAAGTATCACCCTCTCAATCAAATACTGGGTGATCCAAGCACTCCTGTTCAAACAAGGAAGATGGTCCACAATGAGACTGCTGTTGCTGAACAAGCAGTTCCAGAAATCAGCCTAGCTGCTTTTGAACATGCCTGCTTCATGTCTCAACTAGAACCTAAAAAGGCATCAGAAGCACTAAAAGATTCATCCTGGATTGAAGCTATGCAAGAAGAGCTTTTACAGTTTAAAATTCAGAATGTATGGACTCTGGTGGATCTTCCTAAAGGTAAGAGAGCAATAGGTACAAGATGGGTGTTCAGAAACAAGAAGGATGAGAGAGGGATAGTCATCAAAAACAAAGCAAGACTAGTAGCACAAGGGTACACTCAAGAAGAGGGAATAGATTATGATGATGTTTTTGCTCCAGTAGCAAGAATTGAAGCCATCAGACTATTTCTAGCATATGCAAGTTTCAAAGGCTTTAAAGTGTATCAAATGGATGTTAAGTCTGCTTTCTTGTATGGGACAATTGAAGAGGAAGTGTATGTGTGTCAACCTCCTGGTTTTGAAGACTACAAGTATCCAGACAAGGTGTACAAGCTAGACAAAGCTCTCTATGGTCTTCACCAAGCCCCCAGAGCATGGTATGACACACTGTCATCATATCTTCTACAGAATGGATTCAAGAGAGGCACTCTGGACAAAACACTTTTCACTAAGTCCATCAAAGCTGAGATTCTTCTTGTCCAGATCTATGTTGATGACATCATTTTTGGCTCAACTAATGATAAGTTGTGCAAAGATTTTGAGGCCCTAATGCACAAAAAGTTTCAAATGAGTTCAATGGGGGAACTCACATTCTTTCTAGGGCTGCAGGTCAAACAGAAGCCTACTGGTCTATTCATAAGTCAATCAAAGTATGTCAAAGACATACTGGAAAAGTTTGGCTATCAAGACACAAAGGTTGCAAGCACTCCAATGGATCCTCATAAACAGCTCCATACAGACAAAGATGGCATAGATGTGGACATTCATCTATACAGATCCCTTATAGGATCTCTCATGTATCTAACATCTTCTAGACCTGATATAATGTTTGCTGTCTGTGTGTGTGCCAGGTTTCAATGTTCACCAAAGGATTCTCACTTGGTTGCTGTTAAGAGAATTTTCAGATACCTTAAAGGCCAACCACATTTAGGCCTCTGGTATCCCAAAGACTCTCCTTTTGAACTAACTGCATATTCTGACAGTGACTATGGTGGTTGCAACATTGACAGAAAATCCACAACTGGTGGATGTCAATACTTAGGAGCAAGACTGGTCTCTTGGCAATGCAAGAAACAAACAACTGTCTCCACATCATCCACTGAAGCAGAATACGTAGCAGCTGCAAGCTGCTGCTCCCAGGTAATGTGGATTCAAAATCAGCTAAGAGACTATGGTATGAATTTCTTATCCACTCCTATTTATATTGACAATTCAAGTGCCATTAGCATTGTGCAAAACCCAGTGAAATTCCCAAAAACCAAGCATATAGAAATCAGATTTCACTTCATCAGAGATAGTAATGAAAAGAAGTTAATCCAAGTTACCAAAATACATACAGATGATCAGCTAGCTGATCTATTTACAAAACCTTTTGATGTAGGAAGGTTCACTTTCCTAATATCAAACATTGGTATGGTAAACATGGATTAATTGATTTCTATTATTATCAACTCAATATGCTAATTTAAGGGGGAGACACTGTTCCATTGAAAAGTTGCACAATTTTACACTAACAGCATGAGTCTTTTCTCATGCTGCTAGTTCATTTTCTCGGACTGCTAGTTATTTTCACTTGATCTGTCAAAGTGTGCAGGGTATTTAGGTAATTTTCCAAGTGTGTGCGCGGGACCTAACCTTTTCGAAACCTTTAAAGGTCCCAGTTTCGTTCAGTTGTAACTACCAGTTACATATTCTTCTTCCACGGCCTTCTGTTTTCTCTCTGAACGATACACACACTCTCTTCAAACCCTAAACCCCAAACCGTCGTTTCTTGATCAATGGAGTTCGTAAAAGAACACAACTGCCTCCCATACACCCTGAAACACACTGACCTTCAACCGTTCCATGAGATGATGGACTTCCTCAGGCACTCCCATATCCACTATGCCCTCAATATTAACCCCACCATATACATATCTCATATTGAGCAATTCTGGAATCGTGCCTATGTTCAAACCATCAATGGAGTGCCTACCCTGTCTTCCACAATCGATGGTACTACCATCAATATCACTGAGGAGTCCATCAGAAGCCATCTGCATCTTCAAGATGCCACAGGTATAAAAGACCTATCTCTTACTGCTTTACATTTTGGTCTTCAAAATATTGGATATAGGGGTCCTGCTGATTCTTTTACTTTCTTGAAAGCACATTTTTCTCCTAAATGGAAATACCTTGTGCATATTATTCAGCAATGTTTAAGCCCCAAAAGAACTGGTTGGTCAGAATTTTCTTCAAATATTGCCACTGCCTTAGTGTGCTTTTCTACTGGCCAACAGTTCAATTTTTCAAATATGATCTTTCAAGGATTGTTAAGGCATCATTCCCTGAAGCATGGGAAATTTTTGATGTATCCTCGATTTTTGGCAAAAATAATTGCACACACCTGCACTCCTTCTAATTTACATAAGAGGATATATGTTTCCCATAGGCACTCACTATCTTCAATCAAAAGGCTGATAAAGCCAAGTGCCAATTTTGTCAGCATTGATGCTCCATTGCCCTCTGCAATGATGAACATCATCACAAGAAACAGAGGAGAGGGGCCTGAGCAGACACAGCCCAACATTACTGCTTCAACCCCAGGACCCCAACCCACTCCTCATGATACAGATATTCCCTCTGATCCTTTTGAACAGCCCAAACGCCCACTACAATACTTATATAAAAGGAAAAGGGGACGAGGAGCTCCTTCCTCCTCCTCCCTCAGACAAGAGCCATATATCCCTGTGCAGGAGGATCCTTCTGCACAGAATATCCAAAGGGAACCAATTGAGGACACTCCCAACCTCAATCAGGAGGTGAACATCTCTTCTGAGACTGTTCATATGGGTTCTGTGGCTGGCACTACTGATGTCTCTGCACAAGAGGCACAAGACAGGGCCAACATCTCTAAGACCACACCCATGGCAACAGCAAGTGTGCAAACACGAGCTGGAAGTCCCCAGTACCAAGAAAAGAGGGGCCCAGAGGTTTCTACTTCTGGTGTTAATGTCAGTGATAGACCACAAACACCCCTGGTGTTATCTGATCTTGAGACTAGCCTGCAACTGATGCTCTTAACGGATCCAAAGCTGAAACCTGTTGTAACAATGTTGGAATACCAAATGTCCATCATTGCTGCACAGGGGGCACAAATTTATGCACTCAAACAGGCAGAAGCTGCTAACAATCAGAAACTGGCTAATCTACACAAAGGGTTTACTCTTTGTGGAAATAAGCTCATCAAACTAGAGCAGTTGATTCAAACCCATGTGGCAAAGGTTGTAGGTCCTTCTGACCAAACCAATGCTTCCAAAAAGGGGGAGAATCAGGAAGTTCCTGAACCAGTCCAAGCAGCTCCAACACCAACAGTCCAAGCAGCACCAACAGCTCCAGTCCAAGCAGCACCAACAGCTCCATCTTCTAGGCTAGCAGTCCCAACAGCTTCTCAAGCTGTTAGCCTTAGAAACTCAAGCTGCTTCTACAAGAGCAACTGGAGTTGTTATAAGAGAAGGCATTCAAGCTCCATCCAGTTCAGTCCAAGCTACATCTTCTGCTACAAAAGATAAGGGCAAGGGTATTCTCACTGAGTCTCCAAAGCACAAATTTTCTTCCAGAGAAGCTCAGATTGCCTTTGATGCTGAGATTGCCAGAAAATTAGCAGAAGAACAAGATCAGGCTTTAGACCAGCAAACCCATGCCCAAATGCAAGATGATGAAACCTTAGGAGATTACCTAAGAGGGTTTATGGTAAAGCAAGGTGAAAGGAAGAGGAAGATGCCAACTGGGCATACCAAGGCTGAAAATAGAAGATTCTTAATCAATTTTGCCATTGCAGCAGATATTCCAAAGAAAATTGCTCAGTCTATGACTACTGAAAGGCTGCAGGAAATACATGACAAAGAAATGGAGAAAAGAAAGAAAACAAGAGTCTCTTCAGCAGTTCAGCCAGTACCAAAAGTTCAACCGTCCCAATCAGTCCAACCATCAACATTACCAGTCCACCCTGAAGCTGCCAATGCACCTGCTCCCACTAAGAAACCAGTCCAACCTGAAGCTGCCAATGCACCTGCTCCCACTGATCAACCTACTGTTTCTGTTCCATCATCTGTTAAGAGGGTGATCTTTCATCACCATTTGCAAAAGGCTATGGAGATAGAAAAGTTGCTTGATCAACATGACTTTACAAAGCCAGAAATCAACTACTGGTTTGCTAAGTCATTGGATGAAAGGAATTTAAGGGTCAAGTTTGTGATAAGGAGAGAATCTGGACCAGAAGAGGAGTTTGATACATTCTGGCAGATGGTTCATAAGCTGACCAGGGATGAGCTGATAAAGATGTATCACATAGGATCTGTTTCACAAGTAAGATCTGATCTTCCACAAGTAAAACAACTTATCAGAGATCTAAGTTCAGTTGCTGATCCTGAATTTGCAAGAAAAGAAGTGGAAGATGCTGAGAAGAAAGGGAAACAGATCAAGGAAGTTCATATTTTTGTCAAATCCAGAACCTACAGAGTCACATTCAAAGATGGGTTTGGTATTTTCTTCAATCTCGAGTTTTATAATTTTTCAAAAGATATGCTGCTCCAAATAAAATCAGTTAGGATATCTTGTGATAAAGAAGAGATGAAGAGAGAATTTTTGAAGGCTGTAGATCAGAAGCTTGCACAGTTGTAAGTTTTTGAAAGCCTTGGTTTGTAAATAACAGTTTACTTTTTCATTTCCTTATTTGTATAGAACTTAAAGTCTTGTATAAAGAATTTAAGTTAGGGGGAGATTGTTGGGAAATAGTTTAAGTATACTCAAGCTGTTAGTTTAGACTTCTCAGACTGTTAGTAGATTTTCTATGTAAGTACAAAGTTCATGCTGCTAGAAACTCGAGCTGCCAGTGTAAAAGTTCAAGCTGCCAGAGCAAAACAACTCAAGCTGCTCAGTTCATGCTGTCAAGTCATTCATGCTGCTCAACAGTTTCATAAACAGAATGTGCTGATTTTCAGGGAAGATATCTACACGAAGATTCCAGTATATCTACTATCAGAGAAGTCATAGTCCTTCAAGGAAACACGTCCATAAAGCAATATAAATAGACAGAAGATTGTATAGAAGATATACGAATAGAGAAAGAAGTTTTCTGCATTTTTGAGTCTGTAATTGCTTTATTGTTTAAGTTTTCTTAAGCCTCTAAGGTTGTAAAACCCTAAGAACAGTCTGTGTTCTTCGTCTAATCAAAACAGATTAGAGGTGATTGTAATCATTGAATTCAGCAATACAAACAGTCTTGATTACTTCTTATGTTTTATGCTTTATTGATTCTGAAAGTTTTTGTTAAAATAATTAAGTGTTATTCCGCAAACTTCTTAATTAAACTTTGATTCAAAGCAAGATTATTGATTTATACTCTGATAAATTCAAATCAGTTAATCTTGGTTATTCATAATTTTCATAAGTTTTAGATCCTGACAGTTAGGTAAACAACTGTGTTAATGTTGGATTATATACCCCGGTTTTTTTAAAAACAACTGGGGTGTGTAAGAAAAAATAAAGGACCTCGGTTACTTTGTTAAACAACCGGGGTGTATTAGTTCACACCATCACAAATTTCAAAAGAACCCCGTTTTTTAAGCATATTTTATATTTTAAATTCGTAACCAATTTTCTAATTGCACTCTTTTTTTTAAATAAAAAATAAAAAATATAACATGTACTATCAAATCTTGTATTTTATTAATCTTAATCAGACATTGAACTTTTGTGTGTATTTTTAAATCAAAATTACAAAACAAGAAAAAATAGTATAGTCAACACTTAAAAACATGTCATATTATTTTCATTATAAATGCAACACTTAAAAAAATGTTATATGTTTTAAAAAATGTGTTGCATTTTTTCATTATAAATGCAACACTCTAAAAATGGGTTGCATTTTTTATTGAAATATGCAACACTTTAAACAAATGTTTCAATTTTAGTAAAATTTGCAACACTTTAGAAAATTGTTGCATTTTTTTTGTAAAAATGGCAACATATTAAAAAAAGTGTTGCATTAAATCGTTATATGCAACACTTATTATCAATGTGTTGCTTTAGAGCGAACTTTAATAAAAAGGCAACAATTTTTAAATGTGTTGCATCAAAAGTGTTGCATTAGCTTCGATTTGTAGTAGTGTATTCTAGATTGTTGATCTCAACAATTGAAGCTGTTGTATCTATATCACCTCCATCGATTGCTTGTACTAGACCAGGAATTTGCTAATTAATACATTGAGTGACCCTTTTGGCAGAAAAGCACCAAGAGACAACAACTCTTTGGAGTTTAGAATGATTTATGTCTGATTCTCTTTTCTTTTCTAATAAATAGAATTGATGCGTTTTACTTCATCAAGTTCAGTCTTCAACGTACGAAAACTGTGCAGTTCATTAGATTCTGATTCAAGTTTATTTTTAGTTTATAAAATTCTGAATTTAAAACATCCTGTTTTTCAACAGCAGCTTTGAGATCAATTACTAGGTAATCAAAATTTTTACTTTTCATCAAGACTGTAATCCTTAAATTTTTGTACCTTGTACATCATAGTAGGATTCTAGTTCTCAAGTGAGCTTAAGGCCTTAGCTTATATGATTATTTAGACTCTTCCCAATCACATGATTTAACCATTAATCCCTACAACTTGTTAGAAGCCATGGACTCTTCCAATTTCTTAAACTTAGCCATGGCTATAAGGTACTTAACCATGTAACCACCTTTCTTGAGAGTCTTGTAAGGTTTGGATGAGAAGGTCACAGCTTTAGACACACAGTCTGCCGCTATATGACCAACTTTTCCACACTTGTAGCACTCAGCTTTGGTCTTATCAAATGCTTTTTTCTTTAGAGCACTTGATTTCCTTGGCAGCATCTTATTTCCAAACATCATTTTCTTGTTGAACCTTTTGACAAACATAGCAATCATTTGCTCATCATCAAGTTCATCAAGATCTTCATCCCCTTCCTCTTCTTCAGACACAACTTCCAGATCTTCATCAACATATGATTCATCCTTTGTGAACACATCACTAGTCTGATTCTCAGATTGTCTTACATCGGCCTCTAAGCCTGATCATTTCTTAGATATTTCCAAGGCATTTTTCTTTTGTTGCCTTGACTATTCATCATTGAGTAAGGATACATACAAGTTTATAAGATCCATGCCTTTGATAGTACCTGAATTTTTTAGTGTGGATGCAAAGTAGTTCCATTCTTCAGGTAGAACATCTAAGAACTTGTTCACCAGGGTGAGACTATGTTTAGGGATCCCAACAGCTTTAAGATCATTCAACAAAGCAGAAACCTGGTGTAGGTTTCAGTAAGACTTTCCTTTGGATTTGCAATGAACAAGTCATATTTTCTAACAAGATTGTTTATCCTGTTATCCAAGGTGATAGTGGTGTCATCATAGACTATTCGAAAAGTATACCCAAATCACTTTGGTTGCCTTTAGCTTTTCCGCCTGCTTGCACAAATAATCAGGTAGAGATATCACTATGTCGTTCCTAGCTTTTGCATCAAGAGCAATTAGTCTCTTGTTTTCTTCAGACCAATGAGCTCTTGCTTTCTTAATAGTCCTACTTCAAGAACATTACCTTCAATGATAGAAGTGATGGTTGTAACAGAAGTTGGCACAAAGGACCTTCCATTCTAATTTCTGGAAGTTGAACGTCCAAGTTCTCTAGATAGAGCATCATCCAACATTTGTAACAAGAGAAGAGGCTTGGCCATAGAGTCATTGTCATAGTAGGTTGAGGAGGAGTTTCAAGCAGAGTTGTCCATAGTGGGAATATGGGAAATAATATGAGAGATCTAGAGTTAGCACACACTCTATTGGCTTTGATAGCAATTGTAGGTCCCAAATGGTTATCCCAAGTATCTAAAGAGTAATTGTAGAGGGGGGTGAATACAGTTTCTACGTAATCACACTGATTTCTCTTAATGTTCGTATGTTTATTTTAATAAGTATGTTAAGTTTACCAACAGGTTTGGATTGCGGAAAGATTTAAACTGAGATGACAGAATTGAACAACAGATCACTCTAGTTTAAGACACACTCAAACTGGTTACAAGTCACAAAAAACAGTTTTTGGAATAACGAACAACTTTGAGGGAGGGTTCAGTAGAACAACTTAGATATACTAACTTTTTCACTCAAGTTGAAGCAGAACTTGCATGCATGAAAAACACAGATTCTTTTTGGCACTCAAGGTCTTGTGATTTCTTGATTTTCTCTCTCCTTGGAAGCTTTCCTTTTATAGTCACACAGAAAATCTTTGGGAAACTTCTTCATTGGTTGCAGAGAAAGTCGAAAATGTATCACAAAGAGATAAGCTCAATATACTGCACCAGGACAAGACTGACAAAAGTAACTTTGTCCTCTTGTTGTAGAGTCTTTGTTTTTTCCTTTTTGCTCTGTCGTTTCCAGCTAGATCCCAAAATACAAAATCAGCGCATAACCTTTATTCTTCTTTGTAAAGCCATTTTGATATAAGAAATGGTCTGTCATTCATTTCATATGTCTCTTTGTCTTCATGCAGCATAACAGCTTTGGCAGAGTTGTAGCAGATCTGATTTTCCACATTGTCTTGAATCTTGAGGCTGATCTCAACGTTTAAAACATTACATGATGACATGAAAATAAATTCCAACAAGTGTTAAACCAGTTCACAAAAAATAGACCACTTAATTATGTCAAGCATGTCCTACAAACATGAACAACTTAAACATAAACTGTCAAAGGTATTCAAGTAATGAGGACAGTTTTGCAAAACTATTAGGTTACAACTTATGCAACAGTGCAAAACAGACTTAGGCTTAGTATTGCAAATCGCAAGGTTTGATTAAGACATTAAACAGCCTAACAATCTCCACTAATTGTATCCAACAGTTATGAAGAAATATCTCCCCCTAAGACATAGAACAGGTTTAATTGATTTTCGTGCCTAATAGAGTAATTGAATGTAATTACAACACACTTCAAACCTTTTTCAAAATTATTTTTTTTATGAACTTATATAAACAAATTACAACATAAATACAAAAGAAGAATAATATAAACCTATTCCAAAATGCTTCAACTTTGAAGACAAATGATACATGGTATTTTCTTAAGAGCTCATTGAAAGTTCCTTGTAGAGAAAATCCATAAGCTCGATAAAGCCTTAAATATCTGTGTACCAAAATTGTTTACCATTGAGTCGAGGTTTTGATTATATAGGCAGTTGTGCATTTAATGCTCTCAACTATTTTTTTTATGTTGTCTCATTCTGATTAGTTGAAAGGGAGAATATTAAATGACATGATGACTCATTGTCCTTTAATAAACTAACATAGTACAAAAGCATTATTGAAAATAATAATAAATTTGTATATGTCTTTCTTTTCATTAATCTTCATCATACAAGTAGAGCATAAAGATCTCTGTCAACATTCCTTGTAATTTAAGATGTTCTTGCTTAATTATGGGCGGACATCTATTTCAAAATACCTTGGCGTTAGTGAGTCCGTCTATTAAGGGTAGACTAATAAACATTGTTCTTGAGTTTAAGTAGTTGTCTGTTATTCTTCTACATCAACAAGTACAAACTTCATCTTCAGGGAGTGTTCTTCACTACTCGAGTCAAGTACAAAGGAATATTCTCAGTGACTGTTAGACTTACCGAGAATTTTAAACCAAAAGTTTGATAAGGTCGATAAATGTTAAGTTATTCAAACGAACTTCAACGACTGGACTTTTTGTATCATTTTCTAATAACAGTAATGGATGAATTAGGACTTTAAAAATTCCATCTAAACTGATATGAAAAATCTACTCAAGCACTTCTATACAATTTGAACAGAAAGAAGATAATATGCCCAAGTAAAGAACTGAAGTCCTAAAACTTGAATAGTCGCTAAAACTTTATTCTTGGTGACTAACACTACGAATTTTTATGCATTTGACTCGTGGTTTGTTTTTGGGTTACTTTCCTTAAGATTTTAATTTTCTCATATAAATACGAGAGCATTTACAACTTCTAAAAAAATGACTACATTAAGTACAGGAAAAGAAATTACATCATTGATAATCAAAATATTTACATAGAAACAAACTATCTAGCTAGCCTTAATGCCTTTGATTTACGTTAATCCAGGATCTAATGAATCAAAGACATTAGAACAAATCTTGCATTGATTGAATGCTTTTCTCTCTCGATTACACTTTCAAATCACACACACAAGTATGAGAGAAATTGAAAACTTCTAAAATTGATAAGGAAATTTCCAAGACTAGCTTTCTAAACTATATCAAAATTGCCAAATAGAGCATAAAGATCACTGTCAATATTCCATGTAATTTAAGATATTCTTGCTTAATGTTGGGCAGACATCTATTTCAAATTACCTTGGAGTTAGTGAGTCCATCAATTAAGGGCAGACTAATAACTTTATTATTGACTCTAAGTAGTTGTCTGCTGATCTTCTACATCAACAAGTAGATTTCCTTGTCTTCAAACTTCGTCTTCAAGGAGTGTTCTTCACAACTCGAGTCAAGTACTAAGGAATATACTCAGTGACTGTTAGGCATACCGAGACTTTTACACCAAAAGTTTGATAACGACGATAAATGTTAAGTCATTGAAACGAACTTCAACGACTGGACTTTTTCTATCATTTTCTAATAGCAGTAATGGATGAATTGGGACTTTAATAATTCCATCTAAAATGATAAGAAAAATCTACTCAAGCACTTCTATACAATTTGAACTGATAGAAGATAAAATGCCCAAGTAAATAACTAAAGTCCTAAAACTTGAATAGTCGCTAAAAATTTATTCTTGGTGACTAACACTAGGAATTTTTATGCATTTGACTCATGGTTTGTTTTTGAGTTATTTTCTTTAAGATTATCTTTTTATGATATAAATACGAGAGCATTTACTACATCTGAAAATTGATTACAATAAGTACATGAAAAAAAATTACATCATTGATAATCAATATAATTACATAGGAACAAACTTTCTAGCTAGCCTCAGTGCCTTTGATTTTCATTAATCCAAGATCTAATGAATCAAGGACATTAGAACAAACTTGCATTGATTGAATGCTTTTCTCTCTCAATTACACTTTCAAATCACACACACAAGTATGAGAGAAATTGAAAACTTCTACAATTGATAAGGAAATTTCCAAGACTAGCTTTCTAAACTATATCCTAATTGCCAAATAGCCCTTGCATTTTTAGAATTTTCTTTTTCACCTGTATAAATTTATTCCTAACAACATCCCCTTTATAGATGAAAAAGTAATTTTACAAATAAAGTGCACAACAAGGACTTTCTAATTATAGAAACAAAAATGAAAATCTATAAATCTTCAACTAACCTTTTTTTTAAATCAATCTTCAAATAAAATAATCTGCAACTCTTTTCTTGTAAACTTCAGATCTTGAAAGAATTTCTTTTAAACTCTGTAGTGATCTTCAACAAAAATCATCATCAGAATTTAACTATATTCTACTTATCTCTGGACTCTGAAATTTATTCTTCAATATCTCTCTGATTTTCAAAACATTCCTCCTCTAATATTCTCTTCTCTTATAAGAATACACTCCCCCTTGATACACAAGTTCCATGTATTCTCCCCCTTAAACTTTCAAACTGTCGATTCATCATCATTTACTTTCTCAGCAAACCTTTTTGTAACATGATCAGATTTCTTCAGAATCTTCAGGATTTGTCTTTGAAATTCAACTTTTCTCCCCATCATGATGATAATTTCAAAGACCATGCTTTAGCAGACAAATTACTTTGTTCTATTGGCTCCCCCTAAAACTCAATAACTATGAATTCT
Source organism: Centrapalus pauciflorus (assembly GCA_020465985.1). Taxonomy (NCBI): domain Eukaryota; kingdom Viridiplantae; phylum Streptophyta; class Magnoliopsida; order Asterales; family Asteraceae; genus Centrapalus; species Centrapalus pauciflorus. The sequence goes on along the minus strand of JAANYP010004843.1, from coordinate 129,511 downwards.
CCCACTCAAACAATTACATGATGAAACTCAAACTTAAATTATACTAAAAAATTACATAAAAAATGTACCCGAACTATGTTTAGCATTAATTAACAAGTTTAGCGTTAAATAATACATTAAATATAATTTTAATTACATAATTTACATTATTAGCAATGTAATTTTCAGTTTAATAAAAGGGATAATTATGTTCTATGTATTGTTATGTGTCACACCCCGTTACCCCGGTTGGCAACGAATCGTGACGTCGCGGAAGCGTAACCATAATCAAGTGAACGACTACTATATGGACGTTTTCAAAAATATATCGATTTGACTTCAAACATAAATATTGTTTTACATGACCGACATAAAGCGTAAGTAGTTCGCAAATTACAGAGATTTAAATACATAATTAAATTGATCAAAATAATGCAATAAATCTCTGAGAGTTTGAAAATTAATGTGACGGCATATGTACGGAAGTCTTAAAATTACTTCCGATGCAGTGCACTTGCCTTAATTTCCTGAAAATACATGCTAAAATACGTCAACAAAATTGTTGGTAAGCTCATAGGTTTACACGTAAATATGACTTGTATGGACATCAAAAGTTGAGTTTGAATTTATAAAATCATAAATTCTGTGTATGTATTACATAAAAACCATCATTCAACTGAAACTTCATTATGAGTTTGCCCTGTGCAGTATTCCCACACGTAATACCGTAATGTTAAATAAATATGCATTCCGCCGTTAGCCGGTAAGACTAACCCGAATGGGGGACATGACTCCCGATAGATCTATCCACAATATAATCGTGATTACAAATAAATGTAACTAACGGTTCATGATTTGAGGGCTGATGGAACCACATGTGTAGTACATAATTGAAATGAAGTAGTTTCCGTGTCCATATGAAAACGTAGCATGTATTTCAACCCCAAAACATAATAGTGAGAAAATAGGGGCTATGAAGACTCACCGAGGGTGTGATGGAAAAATATATGCGTAAAATGCAAGTTTGCATTGATTGATGGGTGATGATCCGTATGTGATTAAACAAGCCCTAAATGATATAAGGAACTTAATAATCTCTCATATATTATAATATGTATATATAAACGTTTTTATATCTTAAATCACCCAACATTACAAGTTTATAAATAAGACACTTAAAACGTCATGTTTATATATATATATATATATATATATATATATATATATATATATATATATATATATATATATATATATATATATATATATATAAGTTTCCAGCTTTTTGAAGGCTTTTCGGCACATTTTGAGGCTGTTTTTGACCAAGCTTAAAACTGATTTAGGCTTTGGTTTTCTTAGACATTAAACTACTATAAAAAAAAGAATTTTTTAAGTCAAGAACGGATATTTTTCGAGGTGTTTAGGTTAGGGATAAAACTCGTTAAAAACCCTATGTTGGCCATTTTTGAGCTGTCAAACTTCCGGGTTCCCATATAATATCTGGGGGTTCTAAACTACATAATAAATTATGAAAACTTCCAGATTTTTAGTTAAGACATAGATCTAACTTTTAAGACAAGAATCAACTCATTTTGTTAAGTTATGAATTAGTTATGATTTTTCAAAGTTGATGCAACAATTCTGCCGAAATTCCGTATTTCATAAACTTGAAATAACTTGTGATTCTTGTTGTTTATTCAAAAAATAATTGTATAAAAATTATAAAACACATTTTTATAACTTGTTTTTTTAATATTTACACTTACATGATGTGTTTATATATTTATAAACACATTTGAAGAAAACAACTTAAGAACAAAACTATTGATTTATAAACTTGAGTTTTTATAAAACTTCTTGTTGTTGGTGATTATATATATTATGCAAGACTTATATAAACATAAATATAAGAAATAATAAGTTAGTATTTACTTACTTTGATGTGTTAGAAGAATGAAAATGAGTAGAAGTTGGGTCCTTGAACTTAGTTGCACAAGAGTTTCTCGAAAAACTTGAAGGAATGAAAGTTGCAAATTTTTGGTGTTCTTGGGTGGGTTGGCCGGATTTTCAAGGGAAGAAAGGAGAGGATTTTTGCTTTTAAAGGTGTGAAGTGAACGAGGAATTGAGGTCTCTATTTATAGAGGAAATTGGATCTTGAAAAGATGGTGAAATGATAAAGGATATGGAGGTTGAGTGTGAGATCTTGTGAAATGAAAGAAAAAAAAAATGATGGTGATATGTTATGGGGTTTGATATTAAAAAAATTGAAAGTCAAGGGCTACATGTACCATCCTATGGCTGGCCTCTAAAGGGTATTATTGATGTATTTTCATTTTTTTTATACAAGTATTTAGAAATGTATTCTTGTATTTCCCTTTTTTTGTAATTTCATAATATACTTTTGGATGCATTGTTTTAATGAATTGTTTTAGTCTTGCATAGTTAATGTTAAGTAAGAGTATTAGTTTATGATTAGTGTCACTAATCAGAATTTAATTATGTACTTAGTTGAATTAATCTTTCATATCGTAAATCGATCGGATTAATTGATTTACCGATTCATCGCACCGATGAAATTGATTCTAATTGAGTTTAATTTCCTTATGAACATTGTTAATCAATTTGATTAATTTCTAATGACCACTGATTAGGGTATAATTGGCTAGTAAATACTGATTAGGTCATAGTTGCTAACCTGGTTTAATGCCGGATGTTATAGTCTCCCCCTGTTAAGTGAATTTCATCCCGAAATTAGCTCGTGTTGTCCACTGCTTATGTATTCCAGAACAGATAAGGATATATTTCCCGGAATTGATCTTTGCATTCCAATTAAACTCAGGACCTTGTTTAGAGTTCCATCTGACTTTTATTATTGGGGTTCGGCTGTGGTTTAGTTTCTTGACTTCTCAGTCCATTATTTCCACGAGTTGTTCAATGACGTTCAACTTATCATCTAACTCCAGCTCGTCCATCGGTATAACGAATGTTTCATTAGCTAGGCTCTTCTTAAGGTTGGATACGTGGAAGGTATTATGAACATTACTGAGCTCTGGGGGCAGATTGAGTCGGTAGGCTACCGGGGCAATTCTTTTGGTGATCTTGAATGGTCCGATATAACGAGGATTGAGTTTTCCTCGTTTCCCAAAACGAATTACGCCTTTCCAAGACGAGACTTTCAACATTACTTGATCTCCCTATTGAAATTCCAAATCCTTCCGTCGAACATCTGCATAGCTTTTCTGTCGATCCCGAGCGATCTTTAATCGGTTCCGAATCTGGACTATCTTTTCTGTAGTCTCCTAGATAATCCGGGTGCAGTGATCTGGCTATCTCCTACCTCAGCCAAACAAAGCGGGACCGACACTTTCGCCCATAAAGTGCCTCGAATGGAGCAGTCTTAATACTCGAGTGATAACTGTTGTTATAGGAAAACTCAACTAATGGCAAGTGCCTGTCCCAACTTTTGCCAAAGTCGATAACACATGCCCTTAGCATGTCCTCAAATGACTGAATCGTTCTTTCACTCTGACCGTCCGTTTGTGGGTGATAGGCCGTGCTCATGTCCAGGCGTGTACCCAACGCCTCTTGTAATGATTGCCAAAATCTTGATGTGAATCGGCTGTCCCTATCTGATATAATTGATACAGGAACTCCATGCCTTGAAACGACTTCTTTAAGATAGATTTGGGTTAACTTATCCATCTTATCAGTCTCCTTGATTGGCAAGAAGTGTGCAGTCTTTGTGAGTCAGTCCACAATCACCCAAATGGTGACATAGCCTCCAGAAGTCTTTGGCAACTTTGTGATGAAGTCCATGGTTATTCTCACCCACTTCCACTAGGGTATTTCCGGTTGAACCAACAATCCAGATGGATTCTGGTGCTCAGCCTTATGTTTAAAACACGTTAACCACTTGCTGACATACGTAGCAATGTCAGCCTTCATTTTTGGCCGCAAGTACATTTCCTTTAAGTCGTGATACATCTTATCTGACCTTGGGTGAATACCATATCTTGTTTTATGCCCTTCATCCATGACCAGCTTCCTTAACCCTCCAAATTTTGGTAGCCAAATTCTACTCATGAAGTACCGACATCCATCGGTCTTGATTTCAAACTGTTTATCCATTCCTCTCAAGGCTTCATCTAGCAGATTTCCCTCCTTGACCGCTTCCTCTTGTGCCTCGCAGATTTGAGATCTCAAGTTTGACTGTATAGTCATGACCAAAGCTCGGACTCTCAAGGGTTTAACTCGTTCCTTCCGGCTCAAGGCACCAGCTACAACATTTGCCTTACCCGGATGATAACGGATCTCGCAGTCGTAATCGCTAAGCAGCTTAACCCAGCGTCGTTGCCTCATGTTTAACTCTTTCTGGTTCAGAATATGCTGAAGGCTCTTATGGTGTGTAAACATCGTGCACTTTGTACCGTAAAGGTAGTGCCTCCATATCTTGAGAGCAAATATCATAGCTCCAAGCTCCAAGTCGTGAGTCGTGTAGTTCACCTCATGAACTTTAACTTGCCGCGATGCATAAGCGATAACCTTGTCTCTTTGCATTAACACGGAACCCAATCCATTGTGCGAGGCATCGCAGTAAACAACAAAATCCTATGTTCCTTCCGGTAGGGACAGAATAGGTGCACTACAGAAACTCTGCTTCAACAGTCGGCATGCCGTTTCCTGATCTTCACCCCAGTTGTACTTTATGTCCTTTCGAGTCAATTCTGTTAAAGAACCAGCTATCTTCGAGAAGTTTTCAATGAATCGCCTATTATAATCAGCAAGACCTAAGAACTGACGGATTTCGGTGGGAGTCCTAGGAGTTGCCTAGTTCTTAATTGCCTCAGTTTTTGATGGGTCTACTTGAATTCCTTGGCTATTAATCACATGCCCTAGGAATTTGACTTCTCGTAGCCAAAATTCACACTTAGAGAATTTGGCGTACAAATGTTCTTTCTCTAGCAACTCCAAAATCAACTTCAGATGCTGCTCATGCTCCTCCTCATTTTTGGAATATATAAGGATATCGTCTATGAATACTATTACGAATTTGTCCAAATACGGTTTACAGACTCGATTCATAAGGTCCATGAATACGGCTGGTGCATTGGTCAAACCGAATGGCATCACCTGAAATTCGTAATGTCCATAACGAGTTCTGAACGCTGTCTTGGGTATATCTTCTTCCCAAACTTTTACTTGGTCATAACCGGATCGCATATCAATCTTAGTGTAAAAACTAGATCCTTGGAGTTGATCGAATAAATCGTCGATTCGGGGGAGAGGGTATGGTTTTTGATTTTTTACTTGTTCAGCGCTCGGTAATCGATGCACATCCTAATGGATCCGTCCTTCTTCTTGACAAATAAGACCGGAGCTCCCCAATGTGAGGGACTTGGTCGGATGAATCCTTTGTCCAACAGTTCTTGTAACTGATTTGATAATTCTTGCATCTCTGACGGTGCCAATCGGTAGGGTGCTCGTGCGACAGGTGCAGCTCCAGTCACCAAGTCAATCTGAAATTCTACTTGCCTAGTTGGTGGAAGTCCAAGCAAGTCTTCAGGAAAGACTTTTGGGTAGTCACGAACTACCGGGATTTCTTCGAGTCGCTTCTCCTTCGATTCCTTTTCCACTGGCTGAACTAGTACTGCTTGGCAACCTATTCGAAGGCATTTCAGCATTCTTACACTAGAAATGACGTTCAACTGGCGATTCTTTCTGTCTCCCTGGACTGTAAGGACTTTCTTTTTCTTAAGTGGTATTCTTACGATCTTTTTACCACAAAAGATTTTGGCATGGTTGTCTAACAACCGATCCATACCAATAACCACGTCGAAGCTTCCGAGTTCAATAGGCAACAAGTTTATCTTAAAGGGATGATCTGCCAATTTTAGTGTGCACTCCTTAATTATACTATTTGCTTCAATCAACTTTCCGTCCTAATTCTACGTCAAAAGCATTTTCTAATGCGGAAAGAGTGGCATTCAGTTGTTCACTAAACTTATCAGATATATAATTTCTATCAAGCCCAATATCAAATAACACATAAGCATACATATCATTAAGAAGGAATGTACCCGTTACTAAATTAGGATCTTGACGGGCATCACCTGCTCCCAACACGAAGGCTCTCCCTTGAGCTCCACCACCGTTCCTTTTCTCGGGACAATCCTTCTTGAAGTGCCTAGTGTTCCCACATTCGAAGTAGCTCCTTTGCGTGCCGCTGCTGCCTCCGTTGGTGTTAAACTTACAGTCTTGGGTTAAATGACCGAGCTTCTTACATTTCCCACAAGGGGTTGGACAGGGACCTACGTGATGGTAGGTGCATCGGTTAAACCATGGTTTAGTGCCGGTATAGCCCTTCTTTGGCTCAGCCCCGGCGACAAAAGCCTTGATGGTTTCTGGCTTTTTGGACTGTGAGCCCGAACCTTTCCCTGATTTATCTTCCCATTTCCTCTTGTTTTCTCCTGCTTTGGCCTCATTCCTTCTGGCCACTTGATCTATCAAATTATTCGCCATTCGGATGGCGCTCTGAATAGTAGTTGGTTGGATGCGGTGATATTCCCTTAAATTTTTTGGGCGAGTCCCCAAATGTAGCGCTCGATACGCTTATATTCCAGTGTCATCATATGTGGGCATAGCAAACTCAACTCATGAAAATGGTTAGTGTACCCGGCGACATCTGTTCTCTTCATAGCAAGATTCCAAAATTCAGACTCCATCTTTTGCAGTTCGTTTCTTGGGCAATACTCATCTGTCATCATCTGCTTTAACACGGTCCAGGCGAGTTGGGAAGCTGTATCAATTCCCACATACTGGCATATGAATTCCACCATGTCAAAGCGCCAACTTGAAGAGTGTGGGTGGCGAACTTGACCTTCTCATCCTCGATGCAACCACTAACGCGAAACACAGACTCCAGTTTCTCGAACTAGTGAACTAGTCCAACAGCTCCTTCTGTTCCATTAAAGTATCGATGTTTACAACTTAAAAATCCTTTGATTCCACACCCTTACTGGGTTGAATCAGACGCTCCCGTGGTGTGACTAGCTCCTTCGTCGCCGTTTGCGGTGCTATTACGGTTGGTTTCATAGTTGGCTATGGCTGCTGCCACACGTTGTGCGACCAGTTGTTCGATGTCAGCGGTGTTCATGGCTCTCTTTGGCGACATTATCTTAAAGTTTAAAGAAAAGAGAATAGTGTAAGAAGTTGAGTCTTATAGATTTAAATTTTTCTTAGGGCACAATTCTATAATCATCAAACACAGATTCATAAATCACTTGCAAGTTACATTAATCATTCATAATTTCTTACATTGGGGCGGGTTATTACCTGAAAATTTTTATTCCTACACTATTACATAAGAATTTCCTAACATTACAAAGATAAGGGGGGGGGGGGGTACTAGGTGTGGGACTGATCATGGGTCTCTCCCTTTTTCAATGCATTGAGGCGCTATGACAGCTTCTCATTACGGGCCTCGCTCTCGGCTAGTCGCTGCCGAAGCTCCACCAGCCCGTCCTGTTGAACAGCGAGGGCGTGCTGGTTGGCCCAGTATAGGTTGGAGTTTCGCAACTCCTCCTGCTCTATACGAGCAGTCATCTCTCCAATATCTTGGTTAAGCAACCGAATTTGGAGGTCGTGCCGTGAAGACCGAGCAACCAAGAGAGGCATAGTCTGATCGGCGGGCTCTTGAGTAAGCGATGTGGTAGGTGCATAGGATGGTACTCCGATCTCAAAGTGGGAGGGGATTCCCTCCTCCCGCCTCCACTCTTGGAGGGTCTCGGGCATCCAGCCCCTTCTACGGGCGTTTGCCCGTCGCTGCTGTGGTGGTGAACTTGGTTGTGGAGCCGGGATTTGAATAGTCTCCCGTCTCGGTATGCTTACCCTCTGTCGGGGTGTAAACAACATCTTTGGGCCGTAGGGGTGGGGACGGTACAGTTTGAATGACGGGACCTCGGGGTGTTATGGTGTGTATGAGGGGATCACCGGGGGTGGTGGATCCTCTCCGGTTTCATCTTCTTCCATGGGCTCCTCTACTGATTCCTCCATCGACTCCTCGGAGGGGTCCTCTTCTTCAAACGGTTCTCCTTGGGTGAAAACCTCCGTGACTTCGGGGCTCATGGGGGTGTACTCATCCTCAGAATTAGACAAGATGATGATGTTGTTGTTTGACATGTCTCTGCTATCAAGGTTTATTAGTAGTCTTTTAATTAGTTACAAAATATTTTAAAAAAATTCAGTAAAACTTAAGTGCAGTTATAGTCTAGGGTACTAATGCAACCTAGTTCACTATAACTATGACTCTGATACCAATCTGTCACACCCCGTTACCCCGGTTGGCAACGAAGCGTGACGTCGAGGAAGCGTAACCATAATCAAGTGAACGACGACTATATGCACATTTTAAAAAACACATCGATTTGACTTCAAACATAAGTATTGTTTAACATGACCGATATAAAGCGTAAGTAGTTCGCAAATCACAAAGATTTAAATACATAATTATATTGACAAAAATAATGAAATAAATCTCCGAGAGTTTGAAAATTAATGCGACGCCATATGTACGGAAGCGTTGAAATTACTTCCGGTGCAGTGCACTTGCCTTAATTTCCAGAAAATAAATGCTAAAATACGTCAACAAAATTTTTGGTGAGCTCATAGGTTTACACGTAATATGACTTGTATGGACATCAACAGTTGAGTTTGAATTTATAAAAGCATGAATTCCATGTTATGTATTACATAAAAACCATCATGCAACCGAAACTTAATTATGAGTTTACCCTGTGCAGTATTCCCATACGTAATACCGTAATGTTAAATATATATGCATTCCGCCGTTAGCCGGTAAGACTAACCCGAATGGGGGACATGACTCCCGATAGATCTATCCACAATATATTCGCGCTTACAAATAAATGTAATTAACGGTTCATGATTTGAGGGCTGATGGAACCACATGTGTATTACATAATAGAAATGAAGTAGTTTCCGTGTCCATATGAAAACGTAGCATGTATTTCAACCCTAAAACATAACAGTGTGAAAATAGGGGCAATGAAGACTCACCGAGGGTGTGATGGCAAAATATGTTCGTAAAATGCAAGTTTGCGTTGATTGATGAGTGAAGATCCGGATGTGATTAACCAAGCCCTAAATTATATAATGGACTTAATAATCTCCCATATATGATAATATGTATGTATAAAGGTTTTTATGTCTTAAATCACCCAACATTACAAGTTTATAAATAAGACACACTTAAAACGTCAAGTTTTTATATATATAATTTTCCAGCTTTTTGAAGGTTTTTCGGCCTATTTTGAAGCTGTTTTTGACCAAGCTCCAAAATAATTTAGGCTTTGGTTTTCTTAGACATTAAACTACTATATACAAAAAAATTTTGAAGTCGAGAACGGCCATTTTTCGAGGTGTTTAGGTTAGGGAAAAAGCTCGTTAAAACCCTATGTTGGCCATTTTTGAGCTATCAAACTTTCGGGTTCCCAAAAAATATCTGGGGGTTCTAAACTCCATAATTGTAGGTCCCAAAAGGTTTCTCAAGTATATAGTCTCAAGCTGTAGAGGGGGGAGGGGTGAATACAGCTTTTTAAAAACTACACACTCTTTTCTCAATGTTTGTATGTATTATCAACAGAAGTTAATTACAAACAGGCTTGAATGCGGAAAGGTTCAAGCTGAGATGACAGATACAACAGTATGTTAACTAATCTAAGACAAACTTAAACTAGTTACAATGAATACACTCACTAAGAATTACTCACTATGTTTACAAGACTCAAAGAAACAACTTGAACAAGAACAACTTAGACACCAAGCACTGTTCTATTCAAGCAGACTTGCATGCATGAAAGATACACTTGAATGCACGTTCACTCTTGGCTTTTGCACTTAGCTTTTTGGCTTCGTCTTTCAACCGTTGGAAGTTTCCTTTTATACTGAATCAGAGGATCTAAGAGAAGCTTCTTCATAGGACGAAAGGAAAAGTGATAAGTCTTGATTGAAAAGACAACATAAACTTTTCTGCAGCAGACTTGTCTTCGTGTGTGCAGAACTTTTGTCTTTTCTTTTTGTCTACTGTTGCATTAGCTTTAACTAAATAAGGAATGTCAACTTTGCATCTTTCTTCCTTTGTTAAGGCCTATTTTGATATAAGAAAAGGTCTGTCACCCTTTTTCAAATATCCTTTTGTCTTCATGTGACAGAACAGCGTGGGCAGCTGAACAGTTCTGTTTTCCACTTTGTCTTCGACATTGTAAACTGATCTTCTAGTCAAAAACAATACATGAAGACTTGGAAACATATTCCATAAAGTGTTTTAACCTGTTCACAAAGAACAGGTTCTGTTCACAAAGAACAGAACATTTGTAAACTGCCCAAGCTGCTCACCAGTGTTGAGCAGCGTAGACAGTTTAGGTCCAGCCTGTTCAGCAGACAGAACAGCTTGGACAAACTGCCTTTGTTGCAACACATGCAACAGGGTAAACAGATTTGGGCTGATATTGCAAATCATTTTCAGGTTTCAATAAGGCATATTACAGGCCTTAAATTCAACCTTTAAATGTATCAACAGGTTTGATTAATAATGTCCCCCTCAGATGCAGAACAGGTTTGACTGAGGCCTTTTTGTGCCTAACAATCTTTCCCTATTTGCAATAACCAGACTAAGCTGATCTTAACAAAAATCACTATATATTTTTACAGTACATTTGCTGAAATAAAATTACAACATTAAAGTAAAGTAAAAGATCAGTTTATATATATACTCATACTTGATTACATAAAACAACACATGTTTTTACAAGAGTACAACTAATGTACTAATGTATGATACAACTAATGTAAATAAGCAAAGTTACAACACATGTAATAAAGTACAACTAATGTACAAAAAGTTTTGGACTGTTGGTGTTGGGAGCAGATAATGGCAAGCCTGTCCAACAGATGGACAGCTTCCATTCTTCACCTACCCTGATTGGTAGATGGACATCACTGTACTGGAGGTGGCAGTCCTTCTTCAAACATTCTTTCAAGTTCCTCCCTTGTTTCTTCCAGATCTTGAATTTCAACTAGGAGAAACATGAAGCTTGGATCTTGAAGCTCACCTTTGTCATAAAAACCTCTCAGCTCATCCCAGATGGCTGCTCTCCATTTGCTGGACTGTCTGAAGGAGTTGGCAATTCTGAAGGCTGCAAGCTGCTTAAGACTAACTTTTTGTAGGTCTGAAGCTCTCTGAAAACACTTTTTCTGGGTTAAGGGATCTACAAAAAATGCCCCCAACTCAGGTTCTTCAATTACCTTGCCTTCTTCAAACTCCACTCCTTTGGGCAGGCTGTGGTTAACTCCTTTAATCTCCACAGCATAGTCTCCTTGTTCAATCATCATAAGGAGTTCTTCCAGCTCAGTGTCTTTCCTTGTCCTCCTGGCCTTTATTTTTGGTTGTGTCACATAGACACCTTCACTGACTTCTTTAGAGATCAGGCCAAGATTTTTCACTCTCTCCATCAACTTTTTGACATATGCTCTGATTGTTTTTGCCGTTTCTGACTTAGATTCACACAGAGCAACTGCCAACTCAATCCACTCCCTGTACCCCATCTGTGCAACATCAGTGTAGTCATACATTTCTAGTTCAGGGCCTGTTGCACCCATTCTAGTTATTTTCAACTTCCACTGACTGCCTTTTCTTGATATGGGAACAGCTTTGACAATTGCTTCCTTAGCTAGCCTTCTATCAGCAACATCCTGAAATTTACTTTTAGCCAAGTTGTCAAAGTGGAACTGAGCTCTTGCAGAGGGTACTTGTGTTTTGGTCACAGAGACCTGAGCACCCTTTTCTTTTTCTCCTTCCTTCTCTCCTGCTGATCCCTTAGCAGCTTCCATCAATTTCTTTTGCATTTCCAGAGAGGACATTTTAACTTTCCTTGCCTCTTGAAGTGCAAAAGACTTAGTAGCTTTGGCAGATTCTTCTTCTTTCATTAGAGCTTCCAGGGCTTGAAGCTGTTCTTCTCTGAACTCAAAGTATTTGTGCATGGGAAGACCCATTTCTTTAGCCCTGGCTTTGTGAAATTTAATTTCTGCTGCTTTCTGCTGTTGGGGATCAACTGCTGCTTTTTCATTACCTTTAGCTGCTGTAGTGGCAGCAGCTTCAGGACTTTCCTCCTCTTCTTCTTCTTCTTCTTGTAAAATCAGATGTCTCCTTCTGCTGCTTGGCCTATCCTCAGGAATGAATTCCTCCCCCTTAGACTGAGCAGGGATTGGAGATTCAGCCTGAGTAGGCTGAGCAGCGTGGGAGGCACCTTCCATTGTACCTGTTTCAGATGCTCCTGCTGGTTGACCAGTGAGTATTGCAGGCACTGATTTCTCCTTAGGAGAAGAAGTTTTCTCCCCCTTAGACTTAGTCTTCGAGGCAGATGACTTCTCCCCCTTTGAAGGAGATGTACCAACACCTTCAACACCTGGTCTGCCTGAAGACACAAAGTCAGCAGGCTTGCCAGCAGTTTTGGCAACAGGCTTTGGGCCAACCAGGCTAGTTACTAAGAAATCCAGGTTGTCCTTCACCTCTGTAAGTTGAGAAAGACAGGTTTGAAGAGAAGAGGTTTGGGTATCAGCAAGGGAAGTCAGCTTGATGATGTTTTCTCTATCAGAAGCTGTGAACAGCAAACTTTGAAGTTGTGCAAGATGTAGTTCAAGAGAATCTTGCACATCAGCAAGGTTTGATGACACAGAGTTGGATAGAGAACCAATAAGGGTATTCAAGCTGGCTAGAGTGGCAGGAAGTGTAGAATTGAAAGAAGTTAGGAGAGATGACAGCTCTTAAGAAATAGCTGTCAATGAGGACACAGAGTCCTGTTGTAGTGAAAGAATGGAGGATAGAGAGGTGGAGACAGTTTGCAGCTGTGCAGTGAGTGCAAGCAGCTGGGAGGAGTTATCAGTTTGTGGAGTGACCCAGAATCCTTGAACAGATCAAAGAATCCCTTAGGCTGTTCAGGCACAGAGTCAGAAATGAGAGAGGGTAAAGAAGACATGGAGGTTTCTAAAGAGCCAACTTTGTTGGTCAGCAAAGAAAGCTGATCTTTCAAAGGCAGGTCTTTAGGGGATGGAGGTGTATGGGTAGACTGTTTAGATTGTGTTGAGGGAGAGGATGAGGAGGATGCTGGTGTATGAGGATGTGATGGAGAGGGGAGAGGAACAGTTGAAAGAAGCTCCATAGCCTGGGCAAAAGTAATATGGCCCAGCTTGGAGGGGTCAAAAGGTCCCTCAGCAGTGGCAGTAGCTGCATCATCAGGAGAAGGGGTTGATGATGGGGGCCTTTCAGATGCTGCTTGTGTGGCAACACCTTCATGAAAGCCAGTGGGTGTTCCCTCTGCAGTGCCTTGGTGTAAAAGCACCTCATCATGGGGAGATGGGATATGCATTTCAACATCAACAGTGGTAAATTCTGCTGATGGAATTTGTACAGAAGGAGCAGCCTCACCTAAGGGACGGTATGTTCCCTGAGGTTCATCAGTTTGGGATGTTGGTCCCTCAGGAGCTGTTTGGAGTTGAACAGCTGGATCATAGGGAGCAGAAATTTGAGGCTGAACTGCTGATTGGTCTATATCAGCAGTATGGACACCTCGTGCAGACTCAGGGTGTAAAGAAGTTTGAGGTGGGGACAGTGTGGACGCAGTGTGGAGTGGAGAGGACTCCTGTCTTTCAATATTCTCAGCCTGTTGGGAGGCTGGAATAGTTGAGGTGGCTACCTCCCTTTGTACAACTTGCTCCTGTTGGGAGGAACCAGAGGGTCTAGGCTGACTCTGGGTGGACTCAGGTTGGAGTGAAGCAGGCTCCAGTTGTGCTGAACCTTCTCCGAAATTAGGAGAGGCAGCAGGGGTGGCTTCTCTCACAACTGAACCCTGTTGGGAGGGTACAGAGGAGCTGGTTGTGGGGGCTGATTTCTTTTTTGCCAGAGATTTGCGTTGGTATTGGATGGAAGAAGTAGGTGACTGTGAAGAGGTGATAGGTACTGTTTGGACAGGGTGGGAGACTGGGTCAGGAACAGGTGGGTTTGCTTGTTCCCTGGTCTCAGGTGCCACAGAGGTACCAGCCACAAATGCTTCAGGGTCAACAGACCTCGCCTGTCTCACTGTCTACGTACCACCAGTTGAAGTTGCCCAAAACAACTTGAGGCATCGGCTTCAGAGGTACTTTCTTTAAGCATCTAACTGGCTTGTAATACATTTTCATCTACGGCTTGCCAGTTAAAGGATCAATTCTTGTATGGTCCATAACTCTCTTGCCTACTTGTGGGTTTAGCCTTTCAGACTTCCTAGACCTCCCTTCCCTTCTGATAATCTGGGCAATTACTTCGGCATAGGGATCGCCTCCGATGTTTGATTAGCTCTTTCCATGCTAGGGCCTTTATTTCAACTTTAGGTAATGAATTGAAATCCTTCAATCTTCTTCTCAGATATTGGAGGCCATCATTTCTTTTAATAATAAAAAGCTGCAGTTCCAGATCAAAGAACCATCTATGCTCCCAGTCAACTTTCCAGAACCAGACATCTTCATATTTTCTTTTAAAGACACGGTCTTCTTTTCTGTTCTGAACCATAACCTTTTCTTTTCTTCAGTAGTGAGCTCCCAATCAGGCTCTTCACATTCTGATTCAACATTTAAAGCATCTTTAAACACTTCGATGTTAATCATATTCTGCTCTACCGTCATATATGTATCGCTGATAGGATGTTGCTGAATAATGATCTCCTCGGCTTCATCTTCCTCATCGACTAATACCTCATATCAGATCTCCAATCCGTAATGTCTTCTGGGACGAATTCCCCTTCTTCAAGATCATCTAATTCATCTTCAAAGTCAAACATTACTTCATCATCATCATCAATATCGGCCAAGGCCCCAATTATTTCTTGATCAGCTAACTCTGTTGCATCAGGAGCCTTGCCTTTATCTTGACTTCCTCCTCCTCCTGTCCCAGATGATTCCGGCTCCCCCTGAATCTCAGCTTGCTGAGCAGTCTCACGTGGAAGATCTGCTAGCTCATTGTCTTTTTGCTTGCTGGGGTCACCTTCTTCATCGTCATCTCTTCGTTGGATTCTTCTTAGCTCATCTTCTCTGCAACTGCTCTCCCACTGAGCTTGAAGATCTTACATTATTTGCTCCACCAGGGTCTGCAAAGTTAGGATTTGAGACTGCTGTGTCATCATAGCTTCTTGTTGAGCCGCGACTGTCGTCTGTAACTTTGCATTTTCTTGTTCCAGCCTTGAGTTATGCTGCTGCAACTCGTTAACGGCTTGAGATAGCTAGAATATTTGGACTATCTGGAAGTCTACCTTGCTTTTCAACTCTGTGAACCGCTGGTTTTTAGTGAATGGAGTGGAAGTGGATGGAATGGAAGCAGATGTGGATGGAGCGGCGGTTGCGACAGATGGAATCGGAGCAGAAGTAGACCGAGCTCCCTAATTTGTGCGTTGTCGCTTTGTCCGTTGATGAGTAGCAATAGTTGCTTCCCCTTCTATTAAAAAATCTGCATCTCCCTCCTCTTCGTCACGAAGTACAGGACTTGACATCTTCCTTCTACTAACAACAACTCTTGATCCATATCTTCCAATAGTGACTGCTGGATCTTCAGCTGCTTCCTCTTCTGAGCTCGATTCCGATTCAGTTTCAGAGGCAGTCCCTACTTGACCTTCAACCTGTTCATGAGTCTCTGCTCCTGCTATCCCTTCAGTTTCGGAGACTGGAGGCTGATATTCATTGATTCCTCTGAATATGTCATCCATGCCTGTTGGGGGTTCCAAAATTTCTTGAACAAGCTGTTCCACTTTGTTCCCTTGAGCAGCAGCCCCTTGTTCCAAAATTTCTTCATGCGTCTGTTGCCTTTGGTCAAGCTGTGGTGCCGAAGTGGATGACCCACCTGCCTCTGCAGCGGAACGGGAATGACGAATAGATCGACCAACTGGAGTGCGCCTAGCCGGTGCTTGTTGTTGTTGAGGTTTCTGCTGCTGCGGTTGTTGTTGGGGTGCTTCACCAATCCAGTCATCCCCTTCGGGAGCAACAAAATCTGGATCTATAACGGCACCAAAAAGAGGAGCCACTTGTGGCCTGACTTGCTCAAGCCTTCGTGCATTGTGGGACTGGCTGTCGGCGAATATCCTTTTATCGATGATGGCTACGCCAGTTTGCTCTGGCAGCGTCGGTAGATCTGGCAGGAAGTGGCGAATGATCATCATTATGAAGTGCGGGTACAAAAGAAACCTTTCTCAGCTGGGAGCAGAAATCTGATGAACAAACTCCCCGAAGAACATTTCCGGGAAGCTAAATTGCTTATTGTATATGATAGAGATCATCGCAGACTGCAGCTTTGACACGATCGTGTCGAATCCTGCTTTCATTGGCACAAAGCACACCATGATCACGTGGACGACAATCTCCACTGGCAAATGAGGCTGCTCTTTACGTTGGACGCCTTAGTTATGTCCTGAGCATAGCCCATTCGAAGAAAGGCTGCTTGCCTTATTGGAGCCGGAAAGTCAATCTGGCCGGCTTCCTGTTCCTCTGTTCCCAATTGCAAGATTTGTCGCAAAAGATCTGCAGAAAAAGCTATCACACGTCCTCCTACTCTTGTACGCAAACTGTAGGGGTAACTGTGCGATCCACTTGCAGATGCTGCCAAAATTGCCTCACGTATGTGAGAATGATCGGCAAATTGGGCGTCAGTGCATAAGACACCCTAGGTTGTGTCAAAAACTCGATCATCTGACGGAATGGCTGAGCTTCCGGAAGCTGGAGATCGACGGCCATCACCATATTGTGCTTATTAAAAAATGTTCTATCGCCCATATCTGCACACAAATGACAATTAAAAAGTTAGAAATTAATTTTAAAGAAAAATTTGTGTTATTCGAATTTGTATAACTTTGAACTTGATTAAGTTCGAAGTTGAACACCTTCGAACTTACACAAATTCAAGACATTAAAACATTCTGTAGGTCCCAAAAGGTTTCCAAAGTGTATAGTTCTAAGCTGTAGAGGGGGGTGAATATAGCTATTTAAAAACTTAACAATCTGTTCTCAATGTTTGTGTATATTATTAACAATTGTTAGTTACGAACAAGCTTGAATGCGGAAAGGTTCAAGCTGAGATGACATATACAACAGTTGTTCAACTAATCTAAGACACACTCAGACTAGACACAATGACTACACTCACTTAGATGCACTCACTGTTTTTACAAGACTCAGATGGACAGCTTATACAAGAACAACTTAGACACACTCTACTGTTTTATATAAGCAGACTTGCATGCATGGAATAACACACTTCAATGCACGTTCTGATTTCACACTCTTGATGTCTCATAATCCTTAGAAGCTTCCTTTTATACTCAAAAGGAGAATCTCAGTGAAGCTTCCGCATTGGACAGATGAGATAGTGGGGAGTCGTTCCAAAAGGACAAAACACCTTTCTGCATGTTCTGATAAAGTATCTTTGTCTTCACATGATAGAATCTTTGTCTTTTCCTTTTTGTCACTGTTGCATAAGGCTTTAACCAAAAGAGGAATGTCGACTTTGCATCTTTCGTCTTTTGCTAATGCCATTTTGATATAAGAAAAGGTCTGTCACCCTTTTTCAAATATCCGTTTGTCTTCATGTAGCAGAATAGCGTGGGCACGCTGTGCAGTTCTTGTTTTCACTTTGTCTTCGACTTGTAAATTGATCATGTAGCCAATAACAATACATGAGGACTGGGAAACATATTCCAATGAAGTGTTTAACCTGTTCAGAAAGAACAGGTTCTGTTCACAAAGAACAGAACACTTGTGTTCAGCCTGTTCAGCAGACTGAGCAGTTTGGACAAACTTAAATCACTCGGCACCACAACAGACTCCAGTTCAAAGACCCAAGTCACCTGAAAGGAGAGATGGGTATTTGAAAGAGTTCAAGTATGTGGACGAGAATGGTATTACCAAGTCAGTCATGGCTTGGGTTCCCCGTGATAACTAACCTATTTTCTTTCATGTGCAGGAGATTACCACAGGTCCAAACAACAAGTGGTTCATCGACAGTGGATGCTCCAGGCACATGACAGGGGAAAGGGGTCTGCTTACAGACTTCAAGGGTGGGAATCGGGGATTCGTATCATTCGCGGGTAACAAGGGTGGAAATATCACGGGTACCGGAGTGGTCACTAATGGGACAATCAAGTTGGACCAAGTTTATCTCGTTGATAAACTGGTTCACAATCTCATTAGTGTATCTCAAATCTGTGATAAGAAGAACTCGGTGTTATTTACTGACACTGAGGCGTTAGTGCTAAAGCCGGGATTCAAGATTCCTGAAGAATGGGTATTGATGCGGGCGCCAAGGAAGAATGACTTGTACATGCTGGATATGAACAAGCCGGAGACTTCGATGGGGCCAATCTGTCTATTATCCAAAGCTTCCGAGACGGAATCCGTACTGTGGCACAGACGCATGGCTCACCTGCACCTAAGAAAGATGAACTACATAACGAAGAATGGACTGGTGCAGGGTGTGCCAATGAAGAGCTTTCAGTTCGAGGACAAGTGTCTACCGTGCATGAAGGGCAAGCAACATAAGAAGACATACAAGTCCAAGAAGCAGAACTCGATATCCTCAACATTCGATTTGTTGCATATGGACCTTTTCGGCCCTATCAACAAAAGGAGTATAGGAGGTAGTTGGTTTTGTTTAGTTATCACTGACGATTACTCACGGTTTTCTTGGGTTTTCTTTTTAGGTACAAAGGACGAGACGGCTTCCAAGCTTATCGGGTTCTTAGACCAAGTGGAGAATTCCTACGGAACAAGGGTTAAAAATATTCATAGTGATAATGGGACTGAATTCAGAAACTCTGTAATTGGTGTATATTGCCTTTCAAAAGGCATAGTGCATCAATTCAGTGCACCATATGAACCTCAACAAAATGGGGTGGCCGAACGTAAAAATAGAACATTTATTGAGGCTGCAAGGACTATGCTTTCGGATTCAAAGCTTCCTTCCATGTTTTAGGGGGAGGCAGTGAATACCGCGTGCCATATTTTGAACCAAGTCCTTACAGTCAAATCTTTGAACAAAACATGCTATGAAATTTTGAATAACGGCCACCTAATTTAACTGGATTCGAACCGTTTGGGGTACCATGCACTTTATTGCGTACAAAACATCAACCGAAGTTTGGTGAAAAGGCTGACGAAGGATACTTCCTAGGTTATGTGCCTAACTCACCAAACAAACGGGTGTTTAACAAAACAAATGGTACTGTGGAGATTGTGTATAATATTGAAGTCACAAGTTATACACATGAACCCCAAACTGGTCCGGAATGGATATTTGACTATGATAAGTTATTTGAGTCAGTTAACATTCCTTTGGATGATAATGCAGGTACAATAGAAAAGGACATGGAGACGTTACATCTGAATGACGATGGCCAAATATCTTTCCGAGGACTACGTTTGAATCCACATCTGAGCCTACTGCGACTGTAGATAGATCTCCAGAAGTCGATGTTCCTGAAGCACCTACCACTGAGAATCAAACTCAAGCATCAAGTTCCAACTCTGAGGAAAACGTCCATGAGGAGGAAAATGTAGATACTGAGCCTGTTCCCCCATTAAGGGTTGATGAGATAGAGACCTCTAGGATTAACAAGAACCATCCTTTAGAAAGCATCATAGGAAATCCTAACGAGGGTGTGAGGACTCGGAGTAGTGTAAATAACAACACCGTGTTGTTGTCGATGATAAACGACTCCGATGCATATCACACATGTCTATATTCATGTTTCATATCGCAAGTAGAGCCTAAGAATGTGCAAATGGCACTTAAGGATAACTCCTGGGTTGAAGCGATGCAGGAAGAACTTTCGCAATTTAGGAAACTAGAAGTGTGGGAGTTAGTTCCATTACCTCGAGGGGAAGTTGCCATAGGAACCAAATGGGTTTTTAAGTGCAAGAGAGACGATCGGGGTATAGTCACGCGCAACAAGGCTAGATTAGTTGTAAAGGGTTTCAACCAAGAGGAGGGAATCGATTACAACGAGGTATTTGCACCAGTAGCAAGGCTGGAAGCCATTAGGTTGTTTCTAGATTTTGCCTCCTTCAAGGGCTTTAAGGTATATCAATTAGATGTTAAGAGTGCTTTCCTGTATGGGAAAGTGAAGGAGTTGGTGTACGTAGAACAACCGCCCGGATTTACAGATCCAAAATATCCTGATAGAGTATATCGATTAGATAAGGCTCTATACGGATTGCATCAGGTACCAAGGGCGTGGTATGAGACTCTATCCAACCATCTGTTAGAGAACGGTTTTGAAAGGGGTAGGATAGATAGTACTCTGTTTGTTAAGAGGAAGGGAGAACACTTTATCTTGGTACAAGTGTATATCATTATTGGATCATCAGACGAACAGATGTGCAAAGATTTCGAGAAGGTGATGAAGTCTAAGTTCGAGATGAGTGCTATGGGAGAGTTAAATTTCTTTTTAGGTTTACAAGTTGACCAAAAGAAGGAAGGGATGTTTATCCATCAGACTAAGTATGTCTATGACATATTAGAACGTTTCGGGATGGAAGGAACTAAGTTGACTGCCCATTTCAGCACGCCGATTCAAGTGAATCATAATCTCGGACCGCGTACTGAAAGTGATGCCGATGTGGATCCGACTTTATATCGGGCCATGATTAGGTCACTTATGTATTTAACTGCTTCAAGACCTGATATTATGTTTGCTGTTTGTATTTGTGCTAGGTTTCAAGCAAATCCGAAGGAGATGCATATGAAAGCTGTGAAGCGGATTCTACGATACCTCAAGTCGAAACCGAAGCTGGGACTTTGGTATCACGCGGAGGGAGATCTAGAGTTGGAGGCGTTCACGGATTCTGACTACGGAGGATGCAGCTTGACGCGCAAATCAACAACTGGAGGTTGTCAGTTCCTAGGATGGAGATTGGTATCCTGGCAATGCAAGAAATAGACATCGGTATCCGTGTCAACGTGCGAGGCCGAGTATGTTGCTGCTGGTAGTTGCTGCTCACAGGTTCTGTGGATACAACAACAATTGTGGGATTACGGTTTGGCTTACACTCAAACTCCAATTAGGATAGACAATCAATCTACAATTGCTATAACTAATAATCCAGTTAAACACAGTAAGACAAAGCACATAGACATAAGACATCATTTTAATCGTGATTGTGCTGAAAAGAACCTCATTAAATTGGTAAAAGTGGCAACAGAAGATAATAATGCAGATTTGTTTACCAAAGCATTTGATAAGTCACGGTTTGAGTATTTAATTCAACTGAATGGAATGCGCAACCCAGAGTAATTGGACCTTAGTATTAGTAGCTTATTTTCTTTTATAGTCGTAGTATTTTTTTTCTTTACAGTAGTCTGCTAATTTAGGAAAGTTTCTATTTTTAGCAAGTTTCTATTTTTAGTAAGTTTCTATATTTAGTAAGTTAGTAGGTTAGCTTATTTTATAGCTATTTCTTATGAAAAACAAAAAAAAAAAGAGAGAAAATCATAAAATACAAAAAAAAAAAAAAGAGAATATCAGAAAATGAGTTAAGTCTTAGATACATAGGTTCAAAGTGACGAAAATTAGCACAGTCGTTACAAACTCTAAGTGTTTAGGCTTTCACACATAATGTAACTAAATTCTAAGTGTTATACTTTACTTAGTTTGATGTGTTGGTAGGCATAATACATATACGGAATCTCAAGGCTAATAAAATATTCTAGAAAAAGTCAAGCGTGTCACTAACTTAGATGTACGACCAATCGGTCTTAATTTTTATGTACAAGACATACAAACTTTGAGTCTAAATGAGGTATGCAAACTTTCTGGGGATGTATGGCAACATCAAATACATCTTAAATGGAAAGAATAGAAATATCATACAAAATTGAGAGTTGAAAACATGCAACTCTGTTGTACGTAAGTACAGACCTGTTGCCTCTGTTTAGATTCGGGTTAGCAGATATGTCGCTTTGTTGTACGTCAGTACAGACCTGTCACCGCTGTCTTGCTAACTTTAAGAATAAACCTTAAGTCAAACTAAGACACTTTGTTGTATGAAAATACAGACCTGTGTCCGATGTTTGTCTTTTAAAGAAAGTTTGCAAATACCAACAAGTTAGAATCTTTGTCTGTGTGCCTTGATCATAAAAGTATGTCTATGTCTGAGTCACGTAAGATAATTTCCTGATAAATAAAAATGCCAAGGGATATTCCGAAATGTAGAATGTTTAAAGGGGTAAAATACCAACAATCGGCTAAATGGGTATGTCACGACAAATAATCAAAGGAATCAAAAATTCCTAAGTGTGAAAGTTTAAGTACTGAAAGTGAGTATCTGACATCGCTATCTGATTGAACCTTTCTTAGACTATACTCTTCAAAAAGATTTTGTTTAGTGTTTAGCTTAGCTTGTTAATTTTATAAGTATAGCTTAAGTCTAGATTAAATTTTTGGTCAAAAATTTTATTTTATTTTATTTTATTTTACTTTACCTTAGTTTATTTTATTTTATTTTGTTTTGTTTTAGTTTAATTTTTACTTAGGTAAACGGTCAAAAATTACTGAGGGTGCATTCAAAGTTGGATAAAATAAACATTGCGTGAATTATCTTGTGCTTAGGGTAAAAGATTGGGCATAGTTTATCTTGTTACACAATACCGTAGAAAAAGGTTGGAAAAGGTTGAAGTTATTTCAAAATTTTCGAAATTTTTCTAAGTGTTTGGTGTTTTCGAGTTTAGGACAGACTCGATTTGGGAAGGCTTTCAATCTGTCAGTAGATTCGAGTCTGGCCTTAGACTCGAAGGTTGGTAGTATATATAGGTCAATAGTGAAGTCATTTAATACTTACTGTTTTCGAATCTAGTTTCTCGAACCTATTCCAGCGATTTCGATTCTGTTCTCGAGTCTATCGTTTCTCTCATAAACGACAATCCGTCGAGTTTAAAGCTAGTGTGTTCGATTCTAATACTGTATCTAGGTATAATCAACTTGATTGTACAAGCTTCATGTAGTTTTATACACAATCTTAGGCAAAATCATCGAGTTTTGAAGGTTTAAGGGTCGAAATAGGGTTTTTACAAAATCACCAAGTTTGGACCGATAAACAGTTAAATTAAACTCATAAATCAATGATTAGAACCTAGTTGAACTAATGTATGTGATTTACTGTGTTCAAAATGGTTAAAATCTTGGGTTTTTGTTGAAATCTTGGCCGACGGGGCTTCGAATCTGTTCCTGAGGCCTCTCGAATCTGTCATTAGACTCGAGAAGACCAGGACCTTCGAATCTGTCAACAAACTCGAAAACGGACTAATTCGAATCTGTTACATTCGAATCTGTTTTTTATTTGCATTATTTAATTTAAATATTATTAAACTTGTAAAAATATAATTGTGTTGGATTTTGTACTTAAACAAGTTCAAAATAAAACATATTTGGATTTAAACAAGTTTATTGATTTTTAATGAATCTAATAGTTTTGTTTATTGTGCAGAAATGGCTGTACGAGCGTTTGTGCCTAAGCACAATATGGTGCTTCATCCGGATCATAATCTCCCTGAGGCGCAAAGATTCAGACAAGTGCTTGATTTCCAAGTAGAGTCTAGGATTGGTTTTGCACTGTCTCATAATGTTCAGCTAGTTTACCGTATATCCGTCAATTTTACGATCATCTGCAGGTAGACTGCTCGGTCACACCGACAGTGCTACGTATTCGGATAGCTGGACAACCGCTAGTATTTTCGGCGGATATGCTGCGTCAAGTGTTGCAGCTTGGAACTCAAGAAGAAGAATCTGGCCCGATTGAATTTCCTCTGAATATAAGGCAAGCGGCCTTTCAGAGAATGGGATACAGTCTCGATGTGACAAAGGTATCATATATGAAGAGCGGGTTAATAGGACAATGGAGGTTTCTTGCTCATGTTTTCATGGTATGCTTCGCTCCAAAGAAAGCAGGGTTTGACTATATTGTTGCAAAGATTCAGTCTGGGATAGTCGCGATGGTTTATAATCGACCATATAGTTTGTCGGAGATGTTCTTCTCAGAATTTGTTCACCAGATAACCGCCCAGAAAATCAACAGTTCTTGTTATATCCGCGGTTCATCATGATGTTGATAAGGCACTTCTTGCCAAATCTGCCGCCGTCGAATGACATTCAAAGCGTTGCCGTAATGGATAAGAGGATTTTTGCTGATTGTTCCTCACACCGAGGAAGATTGGTTGTTCCTGTTGAGCGTCCGTTATTCGGAGCAATCTTGGATAGGGATTTTCAAGCCCCGGATGTTGCCAACTGGGCAAGGGTAGTTGAATTTCATCAAAGACAACCACAGCCACAACAACAACCACAACCACAGCCACAGCCACAGCGTGCTCAAAGGCGTAGACAAAGATCAGCTGCGAGTCAAACTCAGGTGTCAAGGCCTTCCACCAGTCAGCAGCCGGAAGTTCAGGGAGCCGGGCCCTCAAATGTTTCGAGCGAAGCTGAATAATTATGCCAAACGCTTAATGAAATTTGGGAGGCAGGGCCTCATGCAATTGAAGATGTGGCTGCAGCATTAGTAGGTGAGTTACTTAGTCCACCTAAGGGAGAGGAAGACGTGTTAAGAGATGTTGAAGAGTATGAGGCAGAGCAGGCTGATAATGTTTTGTCATCATCTGCCACAGAATCGGAAGAGATGGAGGAGTTAGAAGTTGAGGCTCCTGAGTCAGTTTCGACTGAACCTACTGTTCAAATGGGAACGTATGGATCAAGATTGGTAGTTAATGAAGAAGCATCGAGGAGGAGAGTAGTAAGGGAATCTGATGATTCAGATTTTGAAGAAGAAGAGATTGCTCCCTTAGTGACTCGGCAAAGGGCCAAGCGTCACAGGTTTTTGCAAGGGTCATCCTCAGCACCCGATCCACAACTGGAAATCCCCCAAACTCAAACTCAAGAACCTCAAGCCACCGCTCCACCACCACCACCACCTCAACATGAACCATATATTCCATCACCATTCATCCCTACTCCTATTCAGTCCATTCCATCTACCTCGACCACCTACGCTGACAACCAACGGTTTGTGCAGCTTAAGGGACGCGTTGACTTCCAACATGTCCAAATCTTAGGCCTAACAAAGGCGATCGGCGAAATCCAGGCGCATAATGCAAATCTTGATAAGGATAATGCCGAGTTGAAAAAGATTGTGGAGAATGTCAGGGAAGAGAACACAGAGTTAAAGTCCTTCATTGCAGATCAATCAGAAGAGATCAGATCGATGCGGTCCCTCCTTGAGCAGGAAAAATCTAAAAGCTCAGGGGGAGACAAGTTAGAGGGATCATGAGGAGCAGCGTAGAGATAAAGATGACGAAGGCAATGATCCCGATGCACCTAATGAGAATGAGCCAGTAGATTTTCCTGCTGCTCAGGCTACACAAGTTCAGGGGGAGCCCAGTCAAGTTGAAGGAGAAATAGGAGAAGCAAGTTCATCGAAGCAGCCTACAAATTTTGAAATCAGTGAGATGATCGACGCTCTTATGGATCTCGATGATGATCCGATGGATGTAGGTTTTGATTATGACGATGAAGAGCTAGAAGAAGGTGAGTTTGTGCCAGAAGAGATAGTAGATTGGCAATCAGATGATGAAGTAGTTGCTGATGAGGATGATGAAGCCGATGAGATAGTCGTACAGCAGAATCCTATCACGATTACTTACATGATAGATGGGAATAATATTGTCAACATAGATGTAGTGAATGCTGCGTTGAATGCTCAGCCATCAACAGAAGAACCTGCTAGAGAGCTATCAAATGAAGAAAAACGAAAGTTATGGTTCAGAGCTGAAAAGAAGGAATTGGAGATTAAAAAGACAATGAGGGTGCCGGGTACTGGGAAGTTGTCTGAGCGCATATTAAGCTGGTTCTTTGATAGAGAACTGCAGTTATTCATCATTAAAAGGAAAGACGGGCTCCAGTACCTGAGGCGAACTTTAAAAGCTTTCAACTCTCTGCCAAAGATCGAAATCACTGCGCTAGCATGGAAAGATCTGATAAACATTGGCAATGATCCCTACGCGAACGTAATTGAAAGAATCATAAGAAAAGAGGGGAGATCAAGGAAGTTCGAGCGATTGAATCCAAGGGTCGGGAGAAGAGTAGAAGATCCTTCGCGTATCGATCCTCTAACTGGACGACCTTGGATGAGGATTCACTATAAACCAGCTAGATGTCTTAGGAAGGTGCCTCTCAAGCAAATGCCACAGAATGTTTTGAAGAATCTGCATTGGTGGTACGCTGACACTGAGACTGGGGAAGCGGTCATGGAAGATTTTGAAGAAAACGTTATTCTTAGAGTCTACGACCCTCTTCACCTGGTAAACCTCTCTAAAGATGATCTTCATATTTTGCATGCCTGTAAGATCTCTAGTGATGCACATATGGATAGTGAAGCTAGTAAATATGAAAATGTAGTCAAGGTATGTGTTGAGAAAGGTTTGTATGCTGGAAGTTGCTTGAATCAATAAATAAACAAAATTCTTAAGTCAAATGTGTGAATTATTAGAAGCTATCGTCAAGGGGGAGTCTGTTGGTACATCCTGTGTGACGATAGCAGTCTAAGTGATCCAACATTGTGGTTTAGCAAGTGTTTGTTATATATGTTTATATATGGTTGATATTTATTAGTGTTTGTATGTTTGAACTTGATGTAACGTATTACAAGAAGTTCAAACATAATGTACAAAGTAAAATCAATCATAAGGTAATAACATAAGTTTCAACACTTAGTTTTTTATATGAAATGCTAGATTCGAATTATTTAAGGCTTGGCATTCGAATCTGTGATAGATTCGAATGTGGCCATAGATTCGAATGTGCCCAGATTCGAGAGTGTCATTATGGACAAACTCGAATGGGCCTTGGGCCAGATTCGAGTTTGGCCCATAACAGACTCGAATCAGGGTCTATAATTAGGGATAGACTCGAGATATTATTAGACTTTTTGCAGAATTCGTGAGGAATTAAGCATAAAGCGATCTCGAGTTTATCAGCTTGGTGAGGGTTCTTTCGGAGAGAATCAGTTCGTAGGATCGTTCGTGTGTCGTTCGTTCAGCCTCTGATAGTCTCCGTGTTTCGTAGTTGAGAGTTGTTACCGTCTACCCGTTAACGAGGATTCCGCACTCGTTAACGGCTCCGCGTCTAGATAGATCTCGTAGTGGTAGACCTTACACAGCTTTAGGCTGATATTGCAAATCACTTTCAGGTTTCAATAAGGCATATAATAGGCCTAAAATTTAACCTTTAAGTTCATCAACAGGTTTGATTAAAAATCTCCCCCTCAGATGTTCAGCAGGTTTGACTGAGGTCTTTTTGTGCCTAACAATCTCCCACTATTTGCAATAATCAGTCTAAGCTGATTTAATCAATAATCACTATACATTTTTACAATACATCTTGCTGAAAATAAATTACAACATTTAAGTAAAGTAAAAGATCAGTTAATATATACTGATTTTGATTACAAAAAACAACACATGTTTTTACAAGAGTACAACTAATGTACTAATGTATATTACAACTAATGTAAGTAAGCAAAGTACAACTAATGTACAAAAAGTTCAAGACTTTGGACTGTTGATCTTGGGAGCAGATAACGGCAAGCCTGTCCAACAGATGGACAGCTTCCATTCTTCACCTACCCAGATGCTAGATGGACTTCACTCCAGTGGTGGTGGTCCTTCAAAGATTTTTTCAATTTCATCCCTTGTTTCCTCCAGATCTTGGATTTCAACTCTGAGGATCATAAACTTGGGATCTTGAAGTTCACCTCTCTCATAAAAGCCTCTGAGCTGGTCCCAGATGGCTGCTCTCCATCTGCCTGATTGCCTGAATGAAGTTGCAAGTCTGAAGGCTGCAAGCTGTCTCAGATCCACTTTGTAGAGATTTGATGCTCTTTGAAAGCACTTTTTCTGTGTTAAGGGATCTACAAAAAATGCCCCTAACTCAGGTTCTTCAATAATTTTGGCTTATTCAAACTCAACTCCACTGGGCAGACTGTAGTCAATTCCTTTCATCTCAACAGCATAATCACCCTGTTCAATTATGATGAGGAGTTCCTCCAGCTCAGAATCCTTTCTTGTCCTCCTGGCCTATATTTTTGGGTATGTCACAGAGACACCCTCACTTACTTCTTTTGAGATCAGGCCAAGATCCTTCACTCTCTCCATCAGTTTCTTAACATATGCCCTGACAGTCTTAGCCGTTTCTGATTTAGACTGGCTCAGGGCAACTGCCAGCTCAACCCATTCCCTGTACCCCATTTGAGCAACATCAGTGTAGTCATAAGATTCTAGTTCAGGGCATGTAGCACCCATTCTTGGTATTTGTAGGTTCCACTGTTTGCCTTTTTTTGAAATAGGGACAGCTTTGACAATAGACTCCTTGGCAAGTCTTCTATCAACAACATCATGAAACTTCTTCCTTGCCAGGTTGTCAAAGTGGAACTGGGCTCTTGCAGAGGATGCTTGTTTTGGTTTTGTCACAGAGACTACCTCTCTTCCTTTTCAACTTCCTTCTCACCAGCTGATCCCTTAGCAGCTTCCATCAGTTTCTTTTGCACATCCAGAGAGGGCATTTTGATTTTGCTTGCCTCTTGAAGTGCAAAAGTTCTGGCAGCTTTGGTAGAGGCTTCTTCTTTTGTTAGTGCTTCTAGGGCTTGAAACTGCTCATCTCTGAACTCATAGTATTTATCCATGGGAAGACCCATTTCCTTTGCCCTGGCTTTGTTAAACTTTAACTCTGCTGCTTTCTGCTGTTCAGGATCAAATAATTCTTCTTTTTTTCCTTTAGCCGTTGTACTGATAACAGCTTCAGGAATGTCTTCTACTTCTTATTCTTCTTCCTCCAGTATGAGGTGCCTCATTCTGCTGCTTGGCCTGTCCTCATAAATGAATTCCTCCCCCTTAGACTGTGCAGGGTTTGGAGATTCAGCCTGAGTAGGCTGAGCAGCTTCAAGTAGATGAGAGGCACCCTCAGCTGGATCAGTACCTGTTCCAGATACACCTGCAGTTTGACCAGTAGGTGCTGATGGTGCTGATTTCTCCTTAGGAGAAGAAGTTTTCTCCCCCTTAGACTTAGTATTAAAGACAGACAACTTTTCCACCTTTGAAGGAGATGGACCAGTACCTTCAACAATTGGTCTGCCTGATGAAACAAATTCAGCAGGCTTTGAAGCAGTTTTGGCAGCAGGCTTGGAACCAACCAGGCTATGCACTAAGAAAGCCAAGTTGTCCTTCACCTCTGCAATTTGTGAAAGACAGGTTTGAAGAGAAGAGGATTGAGAATCAGCAAAAGAGGTTAGCTTAAGAATATTTTCTCTATCAGAAGCCGTGAATAGCAAACTTTGAAGCTGTGCAAGATGTAACTCAAGAGAGTCCTGCACATCAGCAAGGTTTGCTGACACAGAATTTGATAGAGAAACAATGAGAGTGTTTAGGCTGGCAAAGGTGGTAGGAAGGGTAGAACTGCATGTAGTGAGGAGAGTGGACAGCTGTTGAGAAATGGCTATCATAGAGGACATAGAGTCCTGTTGGTGTGAAAGGATTGAGGCGAGGGAAGTGGAGACACTTTGCAGCTGTGCAGTGAGTGCAAGCAGCTGAGAGGAGGTGTCAGTTTGAGGAGTGGATGGAAAGGAATTCTTGAACACATCAAAGAATCCCTTAAGCTGTTCAGACACAGAGTCTGAAATGAGAGAGGGTAGAGAGGACATTGAAGTTTCTAAAGATCAAACTTTGTTGGTCAGCAAGGAAAGTTGATCCTTCAAAGGCAGGTCTTTAGGGGATGGAGGTGTATGGGTGGATTGTTTGGAGTGAGTAGATGGAGATGAAGAGGATGAGGCTGGTGTATGGGGATGTGATGTAGAAGGAGAGGGTATTTTAGAAAGAAGCTCCATAGCCTGGGCGAAAGTAATGTTGCCCAGCTTGGGGGGATCAATGCGTCCTTCAGCAGTGGCTGTAGCTGCATCATCAGGAGAGTCGGTAGAGGATGGTAGCCTTTCAGACACTGCTTGTTGTGCAACACCTTCATTAAGGCCAGTGGTGGTTCCCTCTGCAGTACCTTGGTTTAAAGGTACCTCATCGTTGGGAGATGGGATTTGCATTTCAACATCAGCGGTGGTGAAACCTACTGATGGAGTTTGCAATATCGGAGTAGCCTCACCAAAGGGATGTTCTATTCCCTGAGGTTCATCAGCGTGAGTGATTGGTCCTTCAGCAGCTGTTTGGTGTAGAACAGCTGCACCATGAGGAACAGAAGTTCGAGGCTGAGCTGCTGGTTGGTCTAAGCCAGCAGTGTCGGCACCTCGTGCAGACTCAGGGTGATGAGAAGTATGAGGTGGGGACAGTGTGGACTCAGTGTGGAGTGGAAAGAACTCCTGTCTTTCAATATTCTCAGCCTGTTGGGAGGCTGGAATAGTGGATGTGGCTGTCTCCATTTGTACAACTGGTTCTTGTTGGGAGGAACCAGAGGGTCTAGGCTGACGTGGGGTTGACACAGGGTGGAGTGAAGCAGGCTCCAATTGTGCTGAACCTTCTCCCAAAATAGGAGAGGGAGCAGGAGTGACTTCTGTTTCAACTGAACCCTGTTGAGAGGGAACAGAGGGGCTAGTTTGGGCAGTTTTGGTTTCTTTTTTGCAAGGGTTTTTCTTTGGTATAATTTGAGATATGAGGTGGGTGATTGTGGAGAGGTGAGATGTTTAGATTGGACAGGTTTGGAGACTGGGGCAGAAACAGGTGGGTTGGCCTGTTCCATAGTCTCGGGTGCCACAGAGGCACCAACCACAAAGGCTTCAGGGTCAACAAATGACCTAGGGTGAGAAGCTTGCTCCCCCTCAGCCACAGAGGCTGAGGGTGCAGACTTAGACTTAGCTGTTTTGGCCTTCTTATGGATAGGCCCAACTTCAGTCGTTTCCAGGGTCCTCATAACAAACTTGACCCTGGATTTGGATTTTCTAGCAGGAGCAGCTTCTGGATCCACTCTCGCATCAGAGGGTCCTTCCACCAATCCTAGCAGCCTCCTCATTGGAGTAGAGAGAGGAGGCTCATTTTGGGAGTCGTTCCAAAAGGAAAAAACACCTTTCTGCATGTTTAGATAAAGTATCTTTGTCTTCACATGGCAGAATCTTTGTCTTTTCCTTTTTGTCACTGTTGCATAAGGCTTTAACCAAAAGAGGAATGTCGACTTTGCATCTTTCATCTTTTGCTAATGCCATTTTGATATAAGAAAAGGTCTGTCACCCTTTTTCAAATATCCGTTTGTCTTCATGTAGCAGAACAGCGTGGGCAGGCTGTGCAGTTCTGTTTTCCACTTTGTCTTCGACTTGTAAACTGATCTTGTAGCCAAAAACAATACATGAGGTCTTGGAAACATATTCCAATGAGGTGTTTAACCTGTTCACAAAGAACAAGTTCTGTTCACAAAGAACAGAACACTTGTAAACTGTCCAAGCTGCTCAACAGAATATAGCAGCGTAGACAATTTGTGTTCAGCCTGTTCAGCAGACTGAGCAGTTTGGACAAATTGCCTTTGTTGCAACGAATGCAACATCGTAAACAACTTTAGGCTGATATTGCAAATCACTTTCACGTTTCAATAAGGCATATAACAGGCCTTAAATTCAACCTTTAAGTGCATCAACAGGTTTGATTAAAAATCTCCCCCTCATATGTACAGCAGGTTTGACTGAGGCCTTTTTGTGCCTAACACATTCGAACTTAATTAAGTTCGAGACACCCATTCGAACATGACTGAATTCGAACTTATTGATGTTTCAACAAGTTCGAACCTAAGGAACAAGTTCGAAGTCGGTCACTTTCAATCTCAAAATCATGATTTTAACCCTATTTAGACTTAATTAACAGTGTAATCTAGTCCTATTAGGTTCTAATCTAGATTATGTATCATTAATTTTAAGTTTTTGCTTTTAAAACTTGGGGTTTAAAGTCACCTAGTTTTAAATGAAACAAAACTAAAAAATACTCGATTTTAACCACAAAAATGTCCTAAACTAACAGTTACTTAGTATTATAATGTTCACAACACACAAGTATGTGTGTATGTTCGAGAAATAGTTGCAAACTTCGAGAAACAGGACTTAAATTCGAAATTCCGATAAGTTCGAACAACAAGTTCGAGATCGCTTCTGACAGTTTTGAGAGGTGTAATTCGAGGGTAGATGAATTAAATGAAGCACTGTTGACCTATTTATATCCAACCACCTTCTAACTTATCTTAAGTTCAAACTTCCAGCAAGTTCGATAGTAATTTCGAACTTGTCTGGTATTCGAACTTAATTGAAAATTTTTAAAATTCTTGAATAAAATCCAACTTTTTCACTTAACGGAATTTTTCCAACTTTGCAAAAACATTCACACTAAGCAACAAATTTTCACGCAATTTTTGTTTCTCCAACTGAAAATGCATCCTAGTAACTTTGACCTTTTTTCTATTTAGTAAAACTTAAGATAAAATAAAGTAAAATTTAACTAATATAAACTAAAAATAAACCAAAATATAAATTAACTCAAAAATACTTAAAAAATAAAGTTTATAGTAAAAGAATATTTCTGCGAGATAGTCAAAGAAGGTTCAATCAGATAGCAATGTCAAACGCACTTTCAGTATTTCACTTTCACACGTAGGAATTTTTCATTCTTTTGATTGTTTGTCGTGTTATACATCCAAGTCGATTGTCTGTATGTTTTTCTCTTTAAACATTCAGCAATTTGGAAATTCCTTTGGCCATTTTATTTATCAAGGAACTACCTTACGTGTCCCATACTTAGATATACTTCTATGATCAAGGCGAGACACAAAGATTATAACTTTTTGGTATTGCAAATTTTCTATAAAAGGCAATTGTCGGACACAGTTCTGTATTTACATACAACAGAGTGTCTTAGTTTGTCATAGAGTTCCTCTTATGTTAGCAAGACAGTGGTGACAGGTCTGTACTTACGTACAACAAAGCAACTTATCTCGCTAGCTTAAGTCAAAACAGCGGTGACAGGTCTGTACTCACGTACAACAAAGCGACTTGTTTTGACTTCCTTTTCTTTTCAAAACTTTTTCTTTCTTTGTTTAAGATGTATTTTGATGTTGCTATACATCCCCTAGATTAATTTGCATACCTCATTTAAAATCATTGTTTATATTTCTCTAACATAGAAATTAAGACCTTTTGGTTAGACAGTGAAAGCTCAACACTTAGAGTTTCCTTAATTTATTATGCCTTCCAACATATCAGACAAGATTGTGTATATCACTTAGACCTTATGGTGAATTATGTGTGAAAGCTCAACACCTAGGGTTTGTTTAGACGGTGCTAATTTTCGTCACTTTGAACCTATGATTCTAAGAATTAACTCATTTTTTGAAATTTTTATGGTTTTCTCTCTTTTTTTTCTTTTGTTTTTCACTTTTAATAAAAATAAGTTGATAAACTTACCTACTAATTTACTATAAAAAGAAAATCTACTAAAATACTAACTTACTTTAGAATGAAAGAAAAACTACTATGGTCAAGTTACTCTGGATTACGCATGCCATTTAGTTGAACTAACAACTCAAAGCGTGACTTATCAAATGCTTTAGTGAATAAATCTGCTTTATTGTTTTCCATTGCAACTTTTACCAGTTTAATCAAATTCTTTTCAGCACAATCACGTATGAAATGATGTCTTATGTCTATGTGCTTTGTTTTACTGTCTTTAACTAGCTTATTGGTTATAACAATTGTTGACTGGTTATCTATGCTATTGGGAGTATGAGTATAAGTCAAACCATAATCCCGCAATTGTTGTTGGATCCACAAAACCTTGGAACAGCAACTACCAGCAGCTATATACTCGGCTTCGCACATTAATATGGCTACCGTAGTTTTTTTCTTGCATTGCCAGGATACGAGCCTCCCACCAAGGAACGGACAACCTCCAGTTGTGGATTTTCAGTTTAAGATACATCAACCATAGTCAAAGTTCGTGTATGCCTCCAATTCCAAATCTCCATCAGCATGATACGAAATTCCTAGCTTCGGTTTCGATTTTAGGTATCTCAGAATTCGCTTCACGGCTTTCATATGCATCTCCTTTGGATTTGGTTGAAACCTAGCACAAATTCGCACAGCAAACATAATGTCAGGTCTAGAAGCAGTTAAATACATAATTGACCCGATCATGGCCTGATATAAAGTCGGATCCACATCTGTATCACTATCTGTCCCGGGTCCGAGATTGTGATTCACTTGAATCGGAGTACTAAAGTGTGCGGTCAGCTTTGTTCCTTCCATCCCGAAGCGCTCCAAAATGTCGTAGACATACTTTGTCTGATGGATAAACAATCCTTCTTTCCTTTGTTCAACTTGCAAACCAAGAAAGAAATTCATCTCTCGCATAGTACTCATCTCAAACTTTGACTTCATGACCTTTTCAAAGTCTTTGCACATCTGCTCGTTTGATGACCCGAAAATGATGTCGTCCACGTACACTTGTACTAAGATAAAGTCTTCTCCTTTTCTTTTCACGAAAAATGTACTATCAATTCTCCCTCTCTCAAACCCATTATCCGAAAGATGAGTTGACATCGTCTCATACCAAGCCATAAGTACCTGATGCAATCCATACAGAGCCTTATCAAGGCGATATACTCTGTCAGGATACTTTGGATCAGTAAACCCTGGCGGTTGTTCGACATACACCAATTCCTTCACCTTTCCGTACAGGAATGCACTCTCGATGTCGACTTGATATACTTTAAACCCTTTGAAGGACGCGAATGCTAGAAACAAACGAATTGCCTCAAGCCTCGTCACTGGTGCAAACACTTCATTATAATCAATTCCCTATTCCTGGTTGAACCATTTTACTACAAGTTTTTCCTTGTTGCGAGTAACTATACCTCGATCATCCCTTTTGCACTTAAAGACCCATATAGTCCCTATTGCAACTTCTCCTCGAGGTAACGGCACTAACTCCCATACTTCAAGCTTTCTAAACTGTGACAGTTCCTGTTGCGTGGCTTCAACCCAAGAATTATCTTTCAGTGCCATTTTCACATTCTTTGGCTCTACTTGTGATATAAAACACGAGTAAAAACATGTGTGAAATGCCTCTGAGTCCTTGATCATCGATAACAGCACCGTGTTATTATTTACACTATTTCTGTATTTGGATTCCCTATGATACTCTCAATTGGATGATCATTGTTTATCCTTGATGTCTCAATCTCATCGACCTGAAGATTATCTCCTAAGTTTGTACCTATTTCACCTAACGGGGGTACGACTTCTGACGGTATATTCTCTCCCTCATGATCACTATCCTCGGAGTTAGAATTATTCGCCTGATTCTCATTCATAGGTAATTCAGGTTCATTCTTTGTTGGAGACCCTTCTTCTGTCGTTGTAGGCTCTGATGTTGATGGAATGCTTGACTTTGGAAAACCTTGGTACTCTTCGTTAAGGTTTAATGATGAGAAGCCATTTTCTACTGTACCTGCATTTCCACTAAACGGTATGTTAAATGATTCAAACAAAGAGTCATAATCAAATAACCATTTCGGACCAGTTTGGGGTTCCTGTGAATAACTTGTTACATCTATGTTAAAAAAAATCTCAACCATACCATATGTTTTGTTAAAAACCCTTTTGTTTGGTGAGTTAGGGACATAACCTAGGAAGTATCCTTCGTCAGCCTTTTCACCAAACTTAAGTTGATGTTTTGTTTTCAACAAAGTACACGGTACCCCAAACGGTTCTAAGCCAGTTAAATTTGATGTTCTTTTATTTAAAACATCATAACAGGTTTTGTTCAGTGATTTAACAGTAAGGACCCGGTTTAAAACATGACAAGCGGTATTCACTGCCTCCCCCCAAAACATGATAGGAAGCTTTGAATCCGAGAGCATGGTCCTTGCTGCCTCAATCAAAGTCCTGTTCTTGCGTTCTGCCACCCCATTTTGTTGTGGCTCATAAGGTGCACTAAATTGAGGCACTATGTCTTTGGTTAGGCAATATACACCAATTATGGTGTTTTTAAATTCCTTTAACTCCGTTATCACACCGGATACGTTTTACCTTTGTCCCGTATGACTTCTTGACTTGGTCTAAGAACCCAATCAACTTTCCAGTTGTTTCGTCCTTTGTACCTAAAAAGAAAACCCAAGAGAAACATGAGTAATCATCAGTGATAACTAAATAATACTAACGACCATCTATACTCCTTTTGTTGATTGGATCGAAGAGATCCATATGCAGCAAATCGAAGGTGGAAGCTATCGAATTCTGAGTCTTTGACTTGTGTGACTTCTTGGGTTGTTTTCCTTTCTTGCACGGGACACACTTGTCATCGAACTAAAAAACTCTTCAGTGGAACACCTTGCACCAGACCATGTTTAATGATGTAATTCTTTTTCGATAGTACAAGTGTGCCATGCCTCTGTGCCATAGAATAGATTCTGATTCTAAGGCTTTAGATAGTAGACAAATTGTTCTCATCGAAGAGTCTGATATGTTCATGTCCATCATGTACAGATCACTCTTCCTTGAGGCTCTCATCATGATCCACTCTTTAGGTATTTTGAATCCCGGCTTCAGCACTAACGCTTCAGTTTCAGTAAAGATTACTGAATTCTTCTTATCGCTGATCTGAGATACACTAATGAGATTATGATCAAGTTTATCAACATGGTAAACTTGATCAAGTGTGATTGTCCCATTAGTGACCACTCCTATTCCAGTGATATGACCTCCCTTGTTCTCAGCGAATGATACAAAACTCTTGTTCCCTCCCTTGAAGTCTGTGAGTAAACTTCTTTCCCCAATCATGTGACAAGAGCAACCACTGTCGACGAACCATTTGTTGTGTAGACCTGTAGTTAGCTTTCGCACATGAAAGAAAACAAGTTAGTTATAACAGGGAACCTAAGCCATGTCTGACTTGGTAATACTATTCTCATCCACATACGTGAACTCCTTCAAATACCCATCTCTCTTTTCAGGTGATTTGGGTTTTTGATTGAGGACCTGTTGTGGTGCTGAGTGATTAAGATTCACTCTTGGCCTTTGGGTTGGCATTTGTGGTTGAGCCCTTGAATAGTTTCTACTATAATGCATTTCAGTTTGATATCCCTGGTGTCTGTTGTCTTTGAGGAGTGTGAGACCTAACTAGGGTGTAAGGCCTTCTAGGTGTTGTACTCCTATATCCTTGTTGTGGTCCTGACTAGGGACTCTATTTGGAGAATTAGTCCTAATCACTTCTTGTTGTCTGACCAACACTGGTATTTGTTTTACAGGTATCCTAAGTGTTGAATTCACATTCCTCTCTGTATGTTGAGAGTTACTTGAGCTAGCAATGCTAGGTACTGGTTTTAGGATTGGTTTTTCTGGCTTTCCTACAGTAGTTCTAGACTCTGGTTTAGAGGGTGTAGACTCCACTTTTTATAAGGACAGCTAGATGCAACATGTCCCTTCTCGTGACATCTAAAGCATGACGTCTTATCAATCGGCTTTTTATATGTACCCTTTGACTTAGGTGTCTCACTAGTGTCATTCTATTTCAATTCAACTATAGTGATTACTTACTCTTGCTGATTATTAATTTCAGGTTTTGCTTCTCCTAGTATATGTAAGGTCACCTACCTACGGATCCTATCATGACGCGACACCGTCCAACGAGTGTGGAATCCTCGTTAGTGGCTTAACGGATTGATCACACACACGAAACACGGAGACACACACGATGATATACGTAAACTCGAACGTCCCGACACGTGATTCACTCCAAGAACACACTGAAAACTCTCTGCAAGTTCGTAATCGCCCGAGTATTGGTTTCTGCCAAAGATACGTAATCAAAACTGATTAACTCTTAATTATAGGCCTTAACTTCGAACTTGGCATGGACAAGTTCGAGAAGGCCCAAGCCCACGAACTTGTCCACCATTAAGTTCGAACCTAGGCCTTTGAACTTATTCTAGAACTTGTCTTTGAACTTGTTCTAGAACTTGTCTTTGAACTTGTTCTAGAACTTATGTTTGAATTTACCTTTGAACTTATGTTTGAACTTATCTATGAACTTATGTTTGAACTTATCTTTGAATTTATGTTTGAACTTAAGTAAAAACATCAATCACCAATAAGTTCAAACATATATACAATCAATATCAAAACATATACCAAACATATATCAAACATGTATTAATGTGAAATTACGAACACTTGGACTATTACAAAATATCATATATACTTAGACTGCTATCGTCACACGGGATGCACTAGCAGACTTCCCCTTGACGATAGCTTCTAACTATATATAGATTTTGTCCAAGTACTAGGTCTATTTAAACTGCTACCTGCATATAATCCCTGCTCTATACAAACCCTTACAACTTTTTGGAACTTCCTGCCTTCAGATCTCCACCCTTCGTGAAAGAAAATCGGCTGATCATGAAGATTTTTCAGGTCACCCTTGGATTGGTTAATTAGATGCAGCAGATCGTATACTTTCAAAGTTGTCTTCTCTTCTAGATCCTCCATAACTACTTCAGCCGTTTCGTTGTCTACAAACCGCCACTTCTTGTTTGCAAGTACATCCTGTGGCATAGACTTCAACGGAACTTTCTTTAAACATCGGACTGGCTTGTAAATCATCTTAGCACAAGGTTTACCAGTGTGAGGATCTATTCTCGTCTCGTCTTCAACTATTTTGCCTGACCTGGGATTTAGCCTTTCAAACTTTCCAGATCTACCCTCCCTTCTGATAATCTTTGTAATAACTTCAGCGTAGGGGGCGCCTCCCAAATTTATAAGCTCCTTTGAGGCCAATTCCTTCACCTCACAT
Organism: Centrapalus pauciflorus; assembly: GCA_020465985.1. Classification (NCBI taxonomy): domain Eukaryota; kingdom Viridiplantae; phylum Streptophyta; class Magnoliopsida; order Asterales; family Asteraceae; genus Centrapalus; species Centrapalus pauciflorus. Next base: position 90,588 of record JAANYP010004843.1, on the reverse strand, counting down.
TTGGGCAATGTATTAAAGACCTTTAAGGTTCTCCTCAGATACTGAAGCCCATCTCTTCTTTAAAGTACAAACAGCTGCAATTCCCTGTCGAAGAACCAGCTAAGGATACCTCCTGACAGCTTTCCTGGATTTGGCTATCTCATTTTGTTCTTTACAACAATCTCAGTCTTTTTCTCTTCCTTTCTAAACCATAGCCTCATCATCTATTCTTTCGATTATTCCCTTTCAGCTGGATCAGATTCTGATTCTTCTATAGATGACAAGTTAAGCTCATCTAAGTCTATCACATTCTGATCATTATTTACATATTGTTCAGTGACAGGCTGCTTTAGGATCAACACCTCATCAACATCATCATCCTCATCTTCTATAACTTCATCATCTGATTTCCTGTCCACAACTTCTTCTGGGATGAATTCCTTGTAACAACCTAGCATTTCTAGATTTGATCCAATAATGTATTTCAATTACATTATTTGTTTTGTAAATTAATTAATTTAAATGTGATATAAATATGTAAATGTTATAAATTGTTAAATGACAAAATTAAAAGTAATGTAAATAACAAAAGTGTGAGAGGTTAAGAGCTCATATTATCAAAATTACTAATATAGAAAACATAAAGATGAACATAAATGCTCATTAACATCATTTAAGAAAAATTAACTCTCTCTCTCTCTCTCTTTTTTCTCTCATCTTACGGCCAACATCAAGAATCATCAAGAATTCCTAAATTCTTGTATTAAATGAAAGATTCAAGACATTAGGAGGTTACAACAATCATCAAACAACAAGGATTTGCAAGATTTAAAGGTAATAATTTCTTAAATTTTGATATTTCACAAGGTTTGGTTCGGTTTTATGAAAAACCGAAAACCCAAAATTTATAAACATGAAATTGATGATGCATGTTAGATTAAATTGTTAGAAAGTATGTATTTAGATGTATTGAAGTTACAGAAACAATAATTATAGTTTAGATTGATCAAATGAGTTCAAAATCTGAATTTTTAGGAAAGTTGTGTTCTTGATAAAAGTTGACTATTTTGGATGACTTTGGACGTATTATAGTGTTAATGATAGGGAAAATAATGTAGAAACAACCCAAATGTGATAATATAACTATTTCTTAAGTTGCACGTTAATAAATATTTGATTAGTGAATTTTTGGTAAAAATCCGTATGAACACAAGATGAACACCAAGAACAAACCTGGAAATTTTCTAAGTACAGGATCCAATTTCGGATGAGACTGAATTCGGATGAAATCCCAGTTCGGATCTCAACTCAAACTTAATTCGGATGATATGTCCAACTCGGATGTTCACTTCGGATGAAAGAGTGGTCCGAACTCGGATGACCCGAGTTCGGATGGTCCAAGTCGGATGCTTCAATTTCGGATTCATGCTTCGGATGGCCAATTTCAGATTAGACATTTTGGTCCGGATCCGGATGCCTGATTCGGTTGGTCCGAATCCGGATGGTCCGAATTCGGTGGATCCGGATCCGGATGTTTCATTTTGATACTTTAAAATCGCAAATAAAGGATATAATTTAGCACCAATACATTCAATAATAAATGACATAAAAGATATGTATATGCAGGTTTTGGGCATAAAATGCAATTGAAAAGATTATGAGTTATCAGAATCAAGCCAATGAAATTCCAAAGATTGATAATGATATGATATGATAAATTCTGGACAGGTTCAGAAAAACATTGAACAAAGAGTTAAAGAATTTAAAGATTGAAAAGCAAAGTCAGAGTTCAGAAAGATTAAAGATAAAATCCTGAGATAACTCAGGTGGTGGATTAAATCTGCTTGGGAAAAGACCACAGAACCTGTGAGTTATAGATATTCAGTTTTGCATGCTAGACTTCCGGTTGAGACATATTGTTGATGATAGATTATTTGACATTCATACTTGCTCAGCTGGATTGTGAACTGTGCACACCATGGTTCGGTCATGCCGTGTGGATCATGATAGCTATTTGAGTTATCATTTCGCATGACATTGTATTTATAGTTCGATTCATATATTGCTATGAAATTATTGCTATCATGACTTTGATTACTATGCTTTCCTTATTGATCGCATCTTTGACATATTGATTCATCTTAGCATAATTAGCTTTGTCGGTCTATTGTTCTAGTCCTAGGTATGTCACCAGTTCTATTGAACTTGGTATTGATACTCCGATGTTCACCCATGAAGACCGCTGGTAGTTAGCCCATCATAAGTGGATAGCTTCCACTAAAATCGTGATCATGGGCTGAACATCATCCGATTCTATGAATTCTATGTTTCAATCATGAGTGGCTGTAGCAACAGTCCAGATATATCACGCTTTGACCCATGATCCGCTGGATTAATGCATGTGAACTGAAAATATATATTCTCACTAAGCTTTGCTTACGGTTGCTGTTTACACTTTTTACAGGAAAAGATAAAGGAAAATCACATGCTGGACCTAGTTCTTAGGTCTTACAAGAATCAAGTTGAAGCTTTCATAAACCACTACTCAACAAACCTTTCAGTACTAATTGGCATACGATAATTGTGGTGGTCTGGGTAGACTTGATTTGATTGTATGATGACATGAATTAGATTAGTATGGTACCCTTTATAAGTTTAATTTGAAAACTGTAATCTGCACTAAAAAAATTGTATTAACCTTATCCTAATATTTTGTACTGTAATTTATAATTCCGCAACTTAATTACTTTATCTTAGTTATGTTTGATATCGTGTTGCATGATGTGGGACCCAGACTCTGAGGACTGCCCCGTAAGGGAGGTCTTCACATTCCCCTTCCTCAAGATCTTCTTGATCAAATCCGAAGTCGTCATCATCATCATGATCTATTATCGCCTCAATCATCTCATGCTCAACATCTTTTGAAGCTGCAACTCCTCCCATACTTGACGATGGTATCAGAGCCCATAGTTTGAGTGAATCAAGTATTACGTGAGTAATACTTGGTCTCAAACTGAAGCAATACATATGTATCAATCATTTAGGTGGTTTGAACTGAGATAGGATGTACAGACTGTTAGGATGGGAAAAAGGGTACATAGATCTAAGTCTATAAATTGATAGTTAAATGATTTTAATTTTCAGTAAAGATGTCAGGATCAGGTAATATTCCCATCAACATGACCCCTCAGCAAATGTTTGAAATGATGCAACAACTATTAGCCCAATATTCTGAACAACAAAATAAGTATATGCAAGAACAGCTTCAGGCTAGAGATGAAGCCGAAGCAAAAAGACGTGCTGACAAAAAGAATAAGAGAAAAGATAAACAAATCCAGAATGATGAATCTGATTCTGATAACTCTACCCGAATGTCCAAATTGAGCAGCCGAAAGGCTGTAAGTTCAAAGATTTTAAAGCCTGCGGTGCCCTTAACTTCGAGGGTACAGTCAATCCAATTCAGGCGATGGATTGGATAAGCCATACTGAAGAAATCTTCAGGATATCCGATTGCCTAGATTCGTAGAAAGTAAGCTATGCATCTGCTCTGTTCGTGGGTGCTGCCCGTGCCTGGTGGAAAACCCAGAAAAGTATTTTTGGCGAGGAGATCATCCAGACTCTAGAATGGGACCAGTTTCTTGAAATGTTCAACGCGAAGTATTGTCCTGCTGACCAACAAGACAAGATGGAGGTTCAACTGATGCAGTTAACCCAAGGAACCAAGACTGTAGACGAGTACGAGCATGAATTCTCACGACTCTGTGGCTATTCCTCGTATCAGGTAGCTACTGAAGAAAGAAAGATGAACCGATTTCGTGGAGGACTTAACCCAAGATATCGACACCCAATGAACGCAATGAAGTATAATTCTTATCTGGAAATGGTTGAAGCGGCAAGGCAGATTGAGAGGGGATATTTAGAGTACGGTGATCAACTCTATGCTCCATCGACGAACCCGACATGTCCTTCTCCCCCAAAGAAGCAGAGATTCGGCAGATTCTTTAAGCCCAACAAATTTCAATCATAGCAACCCCCGCAGTCTCAGCAATACAGTTCGCCACAGAAAACTCAAGCTTACTCGCTTACAAATGAACCACGATTCTGCAAGAGATGCAGAAAATCGCATATGGGATTGTGTAATCCGGATGACGTCACGTGCTATGTATGCAGCAAGATCGGCCATAGTAGAGAAGAGTGCCCCCAACGAGGCCTTGGTTGTGCTAAATGCGGAAAGCGTGGACACTTCATGTATCAGTGTCATAGTGGACATCGAGGTCAATCACAGTCATCAGCTGGAGATTCTACGATGAAAAGCTCTGCCGCAACACCAACTGCAAGGAACCGCACATTCCAAAAAACGGTGGAGGAAGCGAAAGAAACCCCGGATGTGGTTACTGGTACGTTTTTACTAAATTCAATACTCGTGTGCTATTCGACTTCGTTGCAAGTCGTTCATACATCTCAACTACTTTTGCCCAAAGATTATCTAAGTTTCCTTCGAAGCTTTCTGTTATACTCGATATAGAGACAGCAAGTAATAATTATGTTATGGCTGATTCTGTATACCGTAACTGCACTCTACTCGTTGATAACATCGTGTTCAAACTCGATCTGATTCCGATTCCGTTGAAAGAGTTCAACGTTATCATCGGCATGGACTGTTTAACAAACAACGAGGCTACGATCGTCTGCAACCACCAATTCATCCGAATCAAGACTTCAGACGGCCGAGCATTGGAAATTAAAGGCGAAAAGCGAAAAGGTGCTCACTGCTTCATTTCTATTGAGAAAGTGCGTAAATGTCTATCTAAGGGTCATGAGTCTTATCTGTGCTACGTCTCTTCTGAAACGTGTCTGAAAGCAGCAAGAAATCTGTATCTGATATTCCTATCATCTGTGAGTTCCCAGATGTATTCCCTGATGATATATCTGGAGTGCCACCGGAACGACAAGTGGAATTCAGGATTGACTTAGTTCCTGGTGCGGCTCCCATCGCTAAAGCTCTTTACAGACTTGCGCCTGCAAAAATGCAGGAAATGTCAATACAACTACAAGATCTGTTAGAGAAGGGATTTATCCGACCTAGTTCATCTCCGTGGGGTGCACCTGTCTTATTCGTTAAAAAGAAAGACGGAACTCTCCTTTTGTGCATCGACTATCGTGAGTTGAACAAAGTCACAATCAAGAATAAGTATCCTCTGCCCAGAATCGATGATCTATTTGATCAGCTACAAGGAGTCAGCTACTTCTCCAAAATCGTTCTTCGTTCTGGGTATCATCATTTAAAAATTTAAGATGAGGATATTTCAAAGACAGCCTTCCGAACAAGATATGGTCATTACGAATTTCTCGTAATGCCTTTCGGTTTAACAAATGCACCAGCGGCGTTCATGGATCTCATTAATCGCGTGTGCAGACCAATGTTGGATAAGTCAGTTATCGTATTCATTGTTGATATTCTGATTTACTCCAAAATGGAGGCTGATCATGTTGCTCATTTATGACAGCTGCTAGAGTTATTGAGGAAGGAAAGACTCTATGCAAAATTCTCTAAATGTGAATTTTGGCTCAGACAGGTATAATCTTACATTGTCTTGAGTTATTTCTTAAAGCGTTATTTGTTTCAAACAAAACTGGAAATTCTACTCTGAATTCTTTATAGATCCAATTCCTTGGCCATGTTATATCTGGAGAAGGCATCTCCGTTGATCCGTCTGAAGTCGAGGCCGTTCAAAAATGGCAAACGCCTCGCAATGCCTCTGAAATCAGAAGTTTCCTTGGATTGGCTGGTTATTACCGGCGATTCATTAAGGACTTCTAAAAGATTGTTGTACCTCTCACGATGCTAACACGAAAGAATACACCTTTCGTATGGGCGAATAAACAGCAAGAGGCATTTGAAACTTTGAAACAGAACCTCATTCAAGCGCCAATCCTAGCCTTAATAGAGGGCAATGATGACTTCGTCGTTTATAGCGATGCATCTGGTATTGGCTTAGGTTGTGTCCTCATGCAAAGGGGAAAAGTCATTGCCTACGCTTCAAGGCAATTGAAGGATTACGAGAAAAGTGCACCAACTCATGATCTTGAGTTGGCTGCTGTTACCTTTGCATTAAAAATCTTGCGGCATTATCTCTATGGGACTCGGTATTAGCTTTACACCGATCATAAAAGTCTCAAACATCTCTTTACTCAAAAGGATCTGAATATGAAACAGCGCCGGTCCTTGGAGCTTATCAAGGACTATGATTGCGAGATCCTATATCATCCCGGCAAAGCCAATGTGGTCGCGGATGCATTGAGTAGAAAAGTCTATCCGGAAAAGTGTTGTTACGCCCTGACTCCGATTGTATTCTCTTCTGATCTCATCGAAGACATTAAATCTGCTCAAGCTGAAGCATTGATAGAAGAGAATCTCTATTCTGAAAATCTCAAAGGGCAACTTCAATTTCTGTCTATGAAGCATTTGGGACTTCAATGTCTCAAAGGAAACCGAATCTGGATTCCTAAATATGGTTCTATTCGCAACACTCTTCTATCTGAAGCCGATCAGTCCAAGTTATCCATTCATCCTGGCAGCTCAAAGATGTATTTCGATCTGAAATCTGATTATTGGTGGCCAGGAATGAAGAAAGACATCGGTCAATTTGTTGAAAGCTGCATAGTATGTCATTTGGTTAAGGCAGAACACTAGAAGCCCTTCGGGAATATGTAACCACTACCAGTTCCTGAGTGGAAGTGGGAGCATATAACCATGGACTTTGTCACGAAATTGCCAAAGACCAAGAGACAACACGAATCCATCTGGGTGGTCGTGGATCGATTAACGATGTCAGCACATTTCATACAGATGAAAGAGACATACTCTCTTGATAGATTGGCACAGATGTATATCACCGAGGTTATTTCATGTCACGGTGTGCCGAAATCTATCGTCTCTGATCGTGATAGTCGTTTCACTTCGAGATTTTGGAAAACGCTGCAAGAAGAGATGGTACTCGAATCTCAATGAGTACAACTTATCACCCTAATGCAGATGGCCAAAATGAATGCACTATCCTAACTCTGGAAGAAATGCTTCGTGCCTGCATTCTTGATCTGGGTGGTAATTGGGATGACCATTTACCTTTGGTCGAATTCTCATACAACAACAGGTATCATTCCACGATCAAGATGGCTCCTTTTGAAGCTTTATACGGATGAAAGTGCAGAACTCCCACCTGTTGGCACGAAACAGGTGAATCACCTTTAGTAGGTCCGGCCCTTTTACAGTTGACTAATGAGAAGATTCAACTTGTCAGAAGGAACATTCTTGAAGTCAAAGCAGGAAGAAGTCATATTACGACAATCGACATCGATAAATAAGTTTTGTGGTTAACGATTGGGTGATGCTGAAAGTATCCCCAATGAAGAATGTCGTAAGATTCATAAAAAGAAACAAGCTAGCTCCAAGATTCATCGGTCCGTTTAAGAGTGTTGAAAAGATAGGAAATCAATCCTATCGTCTTGAACTGCCAACTGACTTAGCCGGAATACATCCTGTATTTCATGTTAGTCATTTGAGAAAGAGTCTACCAGATGAAAGAGAAGTGCAGATGCCACACGTTAATCTGCAAATTATTGAAAAGTTTCGAGTGGTTGAAGGGCCAGAATGTATTCTGGACTCTAAGACAAAAAAGCTTCGAAATAAAGATATACAGATGGTGCTCGTTCAGTGGAAACACCACAAGGGTTCGCATCAGTCTTGGGAATCAAAATATGTCATAAAAGCTACCTATCCAAGTATGTTCGAACATAGCTAACTTCGAGGACGAAGTTTGTGCGTGGTGGAGCCCATTCTGTAACAACCTAGCTTTAACTGAACTTAATTTCTGGATTTGATCCAATAATGTAATTCAATTACATTATTTGTTTTGTAAATTAATTAATTTAAATGTGATATAAATATGTAAATGTTATAAATTGTTAAATGACAAAATTAAAAGTAATGTAAATAACGAAAGTGTGAGAGGTTAAGAGCTCATATTATCAAAATTACTAATATAGAAAACATAAAGATGAACATAAATGCTCATTAACATCATTTAAGAAAAATTAACCTCTCTCTCTTTTTTCACTCATCTTACGGCCAACATCAAGAATCATCAAGAATTCCTAAATTCTTGTATTAAATAAAAGATTCATGACATTAGGAGGTTACAACAATCATCAAACAACAAGGATTTGCAATATTTAAAGGTAATAATTTCTTAAATATTGATATTTCACAAGGTTCGGTTCGGTTTTATGAAAAACCGAAAACCCACAATTTATAAAAATGAAATTGATGATGCATGTTACATTAAATTGTTAGAAAGTATGTATTTAGATGTATTGACGTTACAGAAACAATAATTATCGTTTAGATTGATCAAATGAGTTCAAAATCTGAATTTTTATGAAAGTTGTGTTCTTGATAAAAATGGACTATTTTGGATGATTTTGGACGGATTAAAGTGTTAATGATAGGGGAAATAATGTAGAAACAACCCAAATGTGATAATATAACTATTTCTTAAGTTGCATGTTAATAAATATTTGATTAGTGAATTTTTGGTAAAAATCCGTATGAACACAAGATGAACGCCAAGAACAAACCTGGAAATTTTCTAAGTACAGGATCCGAATTCGGATGAGACCGAATTCGGATGAAATCCCAGTTCGGATCTCTACTCAAACTTAATTCTGATGATATATCCAACTCGGATGTTCACTTCGGATGAAAGAGTGGTCCGAACTCGGATGACCCGAGTTCGGATGGTCCTAGTCGGATGCTTTAGTTACGGATTCATGCTTCGGATGGCCAATTTTGGATTAGACATTTTGGTCTGGATCCGGATGCCTGATTCAGTTGGTCCGAATCCGGATGACCAATCCGGATGGTCCGAATTCAGTGATCCGGATCCGGATGTTTCATTTTGATACTTTAAAATCACAAATAAAAGATATAATTTAGCACCAATACATTCAATAATAAATGAAACGAAAGATATGTATATCGAAGTTTTGGGCATAAAATGCAATTAAAAAGATTATGAGTTATCAGAATCAAGCCAATGAAATTCCAAAGATTGATAATGATATGATATGATAAATTCTGGACAGGTTCAGAAAAACTTTGAACAAAGTGTTAAAGAATTTAAAGATTGAAAAGCAAAGTCAGAGTTCAGAAAGATTAAAGATAAAATCCTGAGATAACTCAGGTGGTGGATTAAATCTGCTTGAGAAAAGACCACAGAACCTGTGAGTTATAGATATTCAGTTTTGCATGCTAGACTTCCGGTTGAGACATATTGTGGATGATAGATTATTTGACATTCATACTTGCTCAGCTGGATTGTGACCTGTGCACACCATGGTTCGGTGATGCCCTGTGGATCATGATAGCTATTTGACTTATCATTTCGCATGACATTGTATTTACAGTTCGATTCATATATTGCTATGAATTTATTGCTATCATGACTTTGATTACTATGCTTTCCTTATTGATCGCATCTTTGACATATTCATTCAGCTTAGCATGATTAGGTTTGTCGGTCTATTGTTCTAGACCTAGCTATGTAACCCGTTCTATTGAACTTGGTATTGATACTCCGATGTTCCCCCATGAAGACCGCTGGTAGTTAGCCCAGCATAAGTGGATAGCTTCCACTAAAAGCGTGAGCGTGGGTTGAACGTCATCCGATTCTACGAATTTATGTCTCAATCATGAGTGGCTGTAGCGGCAGTCCAGATATATCACGCTTTGACCCATGATCCGCTTGATTAATGCATGTGAACTGAAATCTATATTCTCACTAAGCTTTGCTTACAGTTGCTGTTTACACTTTTTACAGGAAAAGATAAAGGAAAGTCACCTGCTGGACCTAGTTCTTAGGTCTTACAAGAATCAAGTTGAAGCTTTCATAGACCACTACTCAACATACCTTTCGGTACTGATTGGCAGACGATAATTATGGTGGTCTGGGTAGACTTGATTTGATTGTATGATGACATGAATTAGATTAGTATGGTACCCTTTATAAGTTTAATTTGAAAACTGTAATCTGCACTAAAAAAATTGTATTAAACTTATCCTAATATTTTTTGCTGTAATTTATAATTCCGCCACTTAATTACTCTACTTAGTTATGATTGATATCGTGTTGCAAGATGTGGGATCTAGACTCTGAGGACTGCCCCGTAAGGGAGGTCTTCACATTCCCCTTCCTCAAAATCTTCTTGATCAAATTCGAAGTCGTCATCATCATCATGATCTATTAACGCCTCAATCATCTCATGCTCAACATCTTTTGAAGCTGCAACTCCTCCCATACTTGACGAACTAGGCTCCCCCTGAACGATTGCTCGCTAAGTAGTCTTTTGGGAAAGATCTGCAAGCTCACCTTCATTTTGTGCATCTGGATCATCGCCTTCCTCATCGTCTCTCCTTACTCTCCTCAACTGATCATCCTTGCAGCTACTCTCCCCCTTAGCTCGTAGATATTTCAATATCTGCTCAATGAGGGCCTTCATTATCTGAATTTGTGCTTGTTGATCAGCCACAGTTGTTTTTAACTCAGCATTCTCTTGATCCAATCGAGCATTGTGCTGCTGCAACTCTTTTACAGCGTGAGAGAGTTGGATTATTTGGACTGTTTGGAAGTCCACTTTTCCCTTCAACTCTGTGAACCGCTGATTCTATGCAAATGAAGTCGAGGTAGATGGAATAGTTTTGAAGTTCACTTTTCCCTTCAACTCTTTGAGCCCTTGAATAGTTTTTATTATAAGGCATTTCAGGCTGATATCCCTGTGCTCTACCTGGTGTCTGTTGTCTTTGAGGAGTGTTAGACCTAACTGGAGTGTAAGTCCTTCTAGGTGTTGTACTCTTATAAGCTTGTTGAGGTCCTGACCTAGACTGATTAGGGACTCTATTCGGCGAAGTAGTCCTAACCACTTCATTTGGTCTAACCGATACATGTACTTGTCTAACAGCCATGTTAGTTGTGGCATTCACAATCCTCTCAGTGTTTTGAGAACTACTTGTGCAAGCAACACTAGATATTGGTCTTTGTTGTTCTGGCTTTCCTACAGCAGGTCTAGACTCTGGTTTAGCAGGTGTAGACTCTACTTTCTTATATGGACAACTAGACGCAACATGACTCCTCTCATGACATCTAAAGCAAGACATCTTATCAATCGACTTCTTATGCGTGCCCTTTGGTTTTGGTGTCTCACTCGTGTGATGTCCTTTCCTTTTAACTATCGTGATTACTTCCTCTTTCTGATTATTAACTTCAGCTTTAGCTTCTCCTATAATTGTGTCAATAGAAGACTACACAAACTTGACTTTCTTAATCGTGGAGTTATTATTAAACACCTTAGTTGATCTATCCTTATCAGATTCAGTTTCAACTGCTACCTCTGACTCGACTTGTTTATCAATTTCATCCTGAGGTTGAGGCACATAATTATCATTGAAAGGTGGAGGACTCTCTTGATAACCTAAGCCTACTGGTATCTTAGACTGCCGTTGAGCTTCTAAGATTTTTCGTAGGTTTAGTGACAAGTTCCTAAACTATTCCAACTTACTATTTACCTAAGCAACATTAACCCTAGATTCTGCTAGCTCAACCTCCTTAATGGTATGTTCTTTGGTTAAAGCCTCAACATGCTTATACATAAGTTCTATCCTGACACATTGTTCACTTAGTTTGTCTTTTAGAACTATAACGTCTTGAGCATATGCTTTCAGCTTATTCCTAAGATCTTCTTTAATGTCTAAGAGACTAGCATTATCTGATTTAGTGATTCTATTTGAGCAGTTAAATTGTCATTTGTTTCTAAAACTATGTTCAACCTATCATTGGAAGTAGCACATAAAACACATAAGTCATGAAATGTAGAAAAGTTCAGAATTACCCTTTTGTGATCCGATTCCACTTTAGCCATTTATGCGGCTAACTCCAGAATGGTCTAATTATCTGACTTCTCCACCAACACAGGACTTGTATCATTCTGTTTGTTTTCCTCTGTAACTTCCTCTGCTCCGTCATCCCCAGTCTCAGTTACTTCAGCCATGAAGGCTCTAGCGTTCGACTCCGTATGAGTAGACCAATCGTAAGTTCCATCGAGCTGTCTGTCAGAAGTCACATTAGTTAACAGACCAGCGATTTTAGCTTGATTACCCGAACTACCAGACTGATATCTTCCCTGAGATTGCTTCTGATAGTTTACAACTTTGGGTCATTGACACTCTCATGCAAAGTGACCTAATCCTTGGCAATTATAGCTCTTAACCTTGCATTTGTCGAACCCAAACTTGTTGTTGCCTACGCTCAGATTTCTCCCTGTTCTTTTCAAACCGCTTGACCATGGCCAGTTGCCATTGAAGTTCCATTTCCTCCAAGTCATCAGGATCCACCTGATCGTATTCTTCGTCCCATAATGCAGGATCGTTAATTTTTCCATGTACACATTTTCCGTATGCTGCAACAAACGAAGCCAAGAGATTCATATGATTCTCGGCTGATTGTGCACTCATAGTCATCTTTATGTAATGTTGAGAAGTAGATGCTGAGTGAGTCGGTTTATCTTCCGGTTTAGAATACCCTAAGAATGCCCGACTACTTGTTTCTTCTACCTCCACTGGAATAGGCGCTTCACCTGAGAAGAAAGTTGTAGCTGTCTTCAGTTCCCTTGCGATAGAAGGTTTTGTCTTTCCAAAATACATCTCTTGATCTTGAACTTGATCATATTCCCTTTCCTTCTTAAGTATCTGAAAATTGTAAGCCCTCAGGATACCAATAACTCCTTCCAGAGTAAGAGTTTCGAATTTTTCTTCATCATGCTTTATAAGCGTTGTGTACATTTCCCACTTCGCAGGTAAAGCATCAAGAAGTTTCTCTATCTTCTCAATTTCACGATACTCGACATCGTGATTATCCAGCTCTGTCAGTAAATGGTAGAATCTTGTTATTGTCTCATCCAGCTTTTCGGTTTTCAATGCTTTGAAAATTGCAAACTGCTGTTTCAGCATCTCGGTCCTTCCTTTGCGAACCCTCAGATTTCCCTCACACCTCTTTTCGAGAGCATCCCATAGCTCTTTAGAAGTACGACCGTTGCGTAAGGTGTGCAGAATCTCCTGAGGTAATGCCATACGAATTATGGAAAACGCTCTGTTCTCGGCCTCATACAGTTTCTTATCATCATTCTTCATTTTCTGATATGTTAAGACTCTCTGACGGCCCTCAAACTCTTGTGTTGGTGGAATGTATCCCTCATCGATACAAATCCACATTCGCATGTTGTTGAAACGAGCAAAATCGGCAAACGTATCCTTCCACCAATAGTAGTCTTTCAACCTCATTTGTTTTGGCGGAGAATTTGTCTTTCCAACCTAGTGGTCCATTTCGATGAACTTTTGCAAACTGGTCATCCTTTCTAAACTTTTTGTATTCGAACTTAGATAATTTAATTTAAAATTAATATAAAATAAACCCTTTCGAACTTAGGCAAGTTTGAACTAGTTTAAAGTTAAATTCGAAAGTGATCAAGTTTGAAATCAACAAGTTCGAAGGTTTGACAAGTTCGAGATTTCTGACAAATTCGAAATCTGACAAATTCTAATGTAACAAGTTTGAATCTCAGCCAGATTCGAAGGAAGCCCTAAATCAAGTTCAAGAAGAGCGTATTTCTGACGGGTTCGAAAGAACCCTAATACCCCCTATGTTCGAGCGCTGCAAGTTCGAGAAACGGCTAAAAGTTTGATTTTTTCAAGTTTTCATATTAAACCAAAGTTTTTAGGATTAAAAACTATGGTTCAAGTGAAATAATGAACTATTGTGAACTTTTCTTCGTTACTTTGCTTGTATAACTCGAAAAACTTATTGAAAATGTGATTTTTCCGTCTAAAACGTCAAGAAACCAAGAATGTTTAAGATGAACGCGAAGAACACGATGAACACCCTTATGGCTCTGATACCACTTGTAAGCTCACCTACTGATCGGGTTATAGAATACCATGTTTATTAAGCATAAGAGCGTTGTTTTAAATTAGAAATGTTGTAGAATGTGCTACTATTAAATATATTCTGTGCTTGTGCAGGTAAATAAAATCCAGTCGAAGTTGGCGAAAAAATGAAGAAAATCAGAACAACTTTTAGGAGCCATGCGCAGAGGGGGGCGCAGCCATGCGCAGAGGGGGGCGCAGCCCTGCGCCCAGAACAAGTGCTCAACAGAAAGAATTAATTTGTCAAAACACTGATTTTACAGTCAGGCGCAGACCCATTAAATTATTTTCTCAGCCGTTTTTAGGGTTTCCGGCACTTTCCTATTAATACAAAAGTCAGAGATGAAGAAAGGAGATCGTTTTTTTGAGAGAAAAGCTTAGAAAGAGGTCAGTTTGAGCGAATACGAGTACGAAGAGCACACGAGTCAAGCTACGACATTGCTATGAAGATGGATACACAACTCTGTAGTATTACACCAATGACGTCCGGCTAATCTCACAATAATCATTCTTGGAGAAAGCACAACGCTAAGTGTTTAATTTCTATGAACGATTTCTTATGTTTGCATGGTTTTATTATTTTTGTTTTGATTGTGAACGAATGATTATTATTTGTTTGGTTGCGTTTAGAAAGATAGTTTGTTGATATTTTATTAATCATGCCGAGTTACATGTTTAATTAATACGAGTAATCAACGTGTCACGCGCTATGCCCAAGATCACGTGACGATTCTAATAATAATTATAAAATGGTTATGTCTATGTAATCGTCACATCGTTTTATAATTTAAACATGAAGCTAAGTGTGGAATCTAGGAATGGTTATCTTCGTAGTATATTTAATCAAATAACTCCGATAAGTTTTCTTTTTACAAATCACGCAAGTAGTTAACTTATAAAGCAATGAATCATCTTTTTAACCAATCACTCTTTCCAAGTAATTAAATTACAATGCTAGTCGCTTAAATACATGAAAATTAACCTCTCGCTCTCTGTGGATACGATCCCTACTTACCCTAGCTTCTAAGGTATTTAGTGGTTATTTTTGACGGGGTAACAACACTCGCATCAAATTTTGGCGCTGTTGCCTGGCAGCGGTTGCGCTTAAGTCACATATTTTAGTAATTATCTTTAGTTTAGTTCATTAGTTTTTCTTTAGATTAATTTAGTTTATTTTAAGTTATTATTTACTTGCTTTAAGTTGCTTATTTAAATTTAATTTATTTATTTGCTATCATTCTAGTCATTTAGTTTTAAGCTTTAATTATTGCCTTAGTTTATTGAAAACGGGAATCGTGGCGCAAGCATCCATTCTCACCAAAAAGAAAGCTTCTAATTCTAGTTCTTCATCTAGTCCTCATAGGTTTATGCACACGCGTTATTCTTTTAGAAATTCACCTTTGAAGTTTGACCCAGAAATAGAAAAAACTGCTAGATCTAATAGGCAAGCCACAACTCAAGCAAACTAAAATAACAATATTGCTCCTGAGGTAAACGTGGAAGAAGAAGTAGTTACTTCGGAAGACGAGAACGTTGATAACGTTCTTGTCGACGTCCAACAAAACCAAAGACCGATGGGAGACCGTAGAACCGTAGAATCCCATTATAGGTAGGGGGATATCCCTAATCCATCACCCGTTCTCTACCCAATTAACGAGAGTGAACCTGAAATTAGGCCACAACTATTTAGCATCTTACCGGTTTTTTGCAGAGCACCAAGCGAAAAACCGTATGAGCACTTTGCCGAATTTACTACCATATGTAAGGCCATTCACGTTAGGGGAATGACCGTAGACGCACTCAAACTTAGGCTATTTCCTTTTTCTTTAAAGAAAAGAGCAAAAAACTGGTTTGTGTCACTTCCCACTGATAGTATAACTAATTGGGATGAAATGAAAAAAAGAATTTTTAACCGAATAGTACCCAATTAGCAAAACTACAGAAAAACGTAAAGAAATTACTGGATTTAAACAGAAAATTGGAGAACAACTCCACGAAGCCTTTAATAGGTTAAATGAATTACTAAGAATATGCCCTCACCATGAAATTCCTTAATGGATGCTAATCAAAACCTTCTTCGATGGGGTTAGTCAAGAAAGTAGGAATATGATCACCGCCGCTTCTGGCGGAACCTTTTTAGCCAAGGAAGATGACGAAGCCTGGGAATTATTGACCCAGTTAAGCGACGGTTTTAAAGTCTAAGCGGGTTCGGATAGTAATGTTGGTGTCCAAGTTATGGGCATAGACAATGCATGGAAAAAGGAAGTCAAATCCGACATCTCCGAACTAAGCAAAAAGATGGACCTGTTGATGAAGGGAATGGGAAAGGCTAAAATAGCACAGGTCTGCTGTGTCACTTGTGGAGACCCTTCTCATCAAACCGAGAATTGCCCACATACCTTCGTCCACGAAGAGTATGTGAATGAAGCATTTGTGTAAGGTCACCTAACTACAGATCCTCTCTTGACGCGAAACACAGAGAGTAACACAGTGATGGACGAACAACGGATCATCCCAACACGATGATTCTCTCCACACGAAACTCTCTGATTGCTAGCAAGTTCGATATCGCCCTTTGCACTAATCACTCTGAAATTTTGCAAAAGTTTAATAATTAATTGAATTAACCCTTAATTATAACACTCAGTTCGAGTTTGTCTAGGACAAGTTCGAACTTGGCCCAAGGCCTTTTCGAACTTGTCCTCTAACAAATTCAAACCTTTGCCTTCAAACTTATGTTTGAACTTATATTTGCACTTATGTTTGAACTTATTGTAATACATTACACCAAGTTCAAACGTATATCCAATTAATATAAAACATGTATAAACAAACATATAACACACATATAACAAATACTTGTTAATGTATAATAATAGTCAAATTGACTTTTACTAAATATGTCTACACTTAGACTGCTATCGTCACCCAGGGTGCACTAACAGACTCCCCCTTGACAATAGCTTCTAACTATTAATATTTTGCCTAAGTACTAGAACTATATATGCTACTACCTGCATACAATCCTATATCAATACATACTCTAACTATCTTTTGGAATTTCCTAGCCTCAGATCTCCATCCTTCATGAAAGAAGATATGCTGATCGTGTAGCTTTTGCAGGTCATCCTTAGATAGGTTGATTAGGTGCAGCGGATCGTATACTCTCAAAATCACTTTGTCTTCTATATCCTCCATGACTGCTTCAGCTGTATCATTGTCTATATACCACCATTTCATATTTCTAAGAACGTCCTGTGGTATAGACTTCAATGGTACCTTCTTCAAGCATCTGACACGTTTGTACACCATTTTAGCCCATGGTCTTCCCGTGTGAGGATCTATTCTTGAATCATCCTCAACTCTTTTGCCTGACATCGGCTTGAGTCTCTCAAATTTTCCCAATCTTCCCTCTTTTCTGATTATCTTTGCGATCACTTCAGCATAAGGGTCTTCACCAATGTTGATCAAATCTTTCCAAGCTAACTCCTTCACTTCAACCTTTGGCAGTGTGTTAAACACTTTGAGAGTTTGCCTCAGGTATTGAAGTCCGTCTCTTCTCATTAATATAGATAGTTGCAGATCCCTGTCAAAGAACCAACTAATAATTCCACCTGATAGGTTTTCAGAACCTGGAACTCTCATCCTCCTTTTCACCTTCGGCTCTGCCTTCTTTTCTTCCTTATGGAACCATAGATTTAACAATTCAGCTCTGGTTGGTTCTTTATCAGCTTCCTCCAGTTCTGAATCTTCTACAGAGGCCAACTTAATCTCATCTATATCAATTACATTTTGATCGTTATGTACATATCGTTCTGTGATGGGTTGTGAATGAATGATTACTTCATCAACGTTGTCATCTTCATCTTCCACGACCTCCTCATCAGATTTCCAATCAACTATGTCTTCAGGTACAAACTCTCCTTCCTCCAATTCTTCAACATCATCTTCAAAATCAAACACTATTTCTTCTTCATCAATATCCATCAGAGCCTCAATCATTTCACTCTCGATGGTCTTTGAAGTTTCACCTTCAACCTTTTCTTCTACTGCAGACTGACCTGGCTCCCCCTGAATTGCTGCACGCTGAGTAGTTGGAAAATCTGCTAGCTCACTTTCTTTTCCAGTCTCGGGATCATTGTCGTCATCATCATCTCTTCTTGTCACTTCGGCTTCTTTGCAGCTAGTCTCCCCCTGAGCTTGAAGATTTTTCATTAACTGCTCCAGGAGGGACTTTATTGTTTTAATCTTAGAAGCTTGATCAGTAACAGTTGTTTTCAGTTCAACGTTCTCCTGATCAAGTCTGGCGTTATGAGCTTGAAGTTCTTTGACTGCTGTGGTAAGCTGGAAGATTTGGACTGTTTGGAAATCCACTTTGCTCCTCTGCTCTCTAAATCACTGATTCTCAGTGAATGTGTATGATGTAGATGGAATGGATGTAGTTGGTGATGGCGTGATGGATGGTTGAACAGCTGAAATTTTAGGCTCTGGAGCGGAAGTGGATGAAGCTCCCTGCATTGAACGATGCCTCTTCGCCCTATGCCTTGGAACGAGTGGAGTTGGATCTTCTGCTTCAAAATCAAAATCATCATCTGAGGCTCTAGCAGCTCTTGTAGCTTCTTCTCTCGTATTGACCACAATTCTTGAACCATATCTGCCAATGCGGACAGATGGATCAACACGCTCTACCTCTACTTCCTCTACTTCTACTTCTTCAACTTCTTCAGAAGCAGACTTCGACTCTGAGGTAGTCATTGCATGACCCTCTACCTCAGGCTATGCTCCTGCTTCTTCTCCTAGGACCTCAAAGTCCATTTCGTCACTCTCTTGTGGCTGATATTCATCTATGTCTCTTAAAATTTCATTGAAATTAGCTGGAGGCTCCAAGATATTATCAATTAGCTCTGCGGCAATATCTTGTTGTGTCTGAGTACCATGAGCGCATATTTCCTCTACAGTCTCTACTCTAGGATCGATTTCTGGGGCTACTGTTGAAGTGCCTGCAGCGTTCGAAGATGGACCTGCTGCCGTTGACTCTTGAACTCTGCTTGATGATGGCCTGGATGCCTGAGTTTGACTTGCTGTAGCTCTTTGCCTCCTTCTTGGTTGCGGTTGAGGTTGTGGCTGTTGCTGCTGCTGCTGCATTGGCTGCGGCTGAGGCCCTTATCCAGCCCACTTATCCCCTTCTGGGGCTACAAAATCTGGATTAATCACTGCCCCGAAGAGAGGTGCATCAAGGGGCCTGACCTGCTCAGCCCTGCGGGCATTGTGCGACTGGCAGTCAGCAAAAATTCGTTTATCTATAATCGCCACACTCTGAAGATCGGGTAGCTGTGGCAGATTCGACAAAAAAAATGTCGGATTAGCATCATCGCGAAGTGCGGATACATCAAAAACCTTTCACGTGCTGGAGTCGTGATCTGATGCACGAACTCAGCAAAGAACATTTCTGAATAGCTAAAGCGCTTATTATATACCAAAGCAATCATGCCCAATTGCATCTTGGAGACAATGTAATCGAATCCAGCCTTTTTAGGTGCAAAGCACACCATAATAACATGCGCCAAATATCTCCACTGCCCTGTAAATCCACTTTTCATGTACGAAGCTTTGGTTATATCTAGTGCATATCCCATTCTCAAGAAGGTCGCTTGCCTTATATTTACAGGGAAATCAATGGCCCCTGCCTCTTGATCTTCAGTTCCGAGCTGCAGAACTTGACGCAACATGTTAGCAGAAAAAACTATTGGCTGCCCACCGACTCTGCTTCGCAAAACGGTCGTGGTTACAGTGCAATCAACTTGTAAGTGCTCCTAAAACTGTCTTACATATGGTAAGACTATTTGCACATTATGAGATAGGGCATAAGACACCCCGGAATGTACCAAAAACTCCACGATCTGTCTAAACGACTGAGCTTCAGGAAGCTCCCTATCTGGAGACATTACCATATTATGCTTTTGGAAGAACGCTCTTTCACCCTTAGCCGCACATAAAAACAATAACCAGATTAAGAAAAAGAAAAAAATGAAACTTGTTTAATTTCGAATTTGTTTTATTTTGAACTTACATAAGTCTAAAATCCAACACTTTCGAATTTCTACAAGTTTTGAATTATTTTATAAAAACATTCGAATATACTAACATATTCAAAGGATATATATTCGAATTTGACTAAATTCGAATTTGTTGACAAATTCGAATTTTCTGACAAGTTCGAACATGATGAACATGTTCGAAGTCGGTCACATTCGAATACAAATCCATGATTTTAACCTCATTTGACTTAGAAAATAGCATTAACTAGTCCTATTTGGTTCTAATTGAAGATATATGCTATTTATTTGAAGTTTCACCGGTTGAAACTTGTGATTTTGAATCATCAAGTTTAAACCTCAAAAACTTCAAAATTGATAGATTTTTTTGCTAAAAATGAGTCCTACACTACCTTAGCTTTATATAAGACTAATGTTTATACCTAGATTTGTTGGTAGATTCGAACACACAATAGCAAAACTTCGAGACATAGTAGAAGATTCGAAAACGAAAAACTCGAAGACAAGTTCGTAATCGCAGTGGGCAAGTTCGAAAGACTAGAATCGAAGGTAGGTGATGATGCATGTTCACTGTTGACCTTTATATACTAACCACCTTCGAACTTGCAG
Organism: Centrapalus pauciflorus; assembly: GCA_020465985.1. Lineage (NCBI taxonomy): Eukaryota > Viridiplantae > Streptophyta > Magnoliopsida > Asterales > Asteraceae > Centrapalus > Centrapalus pauciflorus. The sequence goes on along the minus strand of JAANYP010004843.1, from coordinate 69,912 downwards.
TTTAATTTGATTTTTCTGACAGATTCGAATGTAATTCGAATTTGTCTTAAAATTCGAATATAATTGAAAATTTTGAAAACCCTTGTACAAAATTCAACTTTTTCAACTTTTTCGTGTAACGGAACAAACTTTGAAAAATTATTCACACTAAGCAATAGATTTTCATGCAATGTTTGTTTATTCAACTAAAGATGCATCCTTAGTAACTTTGACCTTTTTCCTACTTTAAAAATAAAATAAACTAAAATAAACTAAAATAAAATAAAATAAGAAAATATAAAATAAAATAAAATAAAATAAAATATTGAATAAAATTTAAACTTGAACTACTCAAAAATATTTTTTAAACTGTACAACCTATACTAACAGAATATTTTTGGCAAGAAAGTCAGAGAAAGGTTCAGTCAGATAGCAGTGTCAAATACGCACTTTCAGTATTACACTCTCACACTTAGGAATTTTTTATTCCTTGATTGTTTGTCGTGAAACACATTTCTAGACAATTGTTGGTATTATAGTCCCTTTAAACATGTTACACTTTGGAATATCCCTTGGCATTTTTATTTATCAAGAAACTACCTTACGTGTCCCATACTTAGACATACTTTTATGATCAAGGCATACACACAATGATTATAACTTTTTGGTATTGCAAATTTTTTTTAAAAGGCAAACGTCGGACACAGTTTTGTATTTACATACAACAGAGTGTCTTAGTTTGTCCTAAAGTTTCTTTAAAGCTAGCAAGACAGCGGTGACAGGTATGTACTGACGTACAACAAAGCGACTTATCTTGCTAACTCGAGTCAAACCAGAGGCAACAGCTCTGTACTTACGTACAACAAAGTTACTTGTTTTGACTCTCAATTCACTATCATGATTTTTCTATCCTTTTCTTTTCGTTAAGATGTAACTGATGTGGCTATAAATCCCCCAGAAAATTTGCATACCTTATTTAGATACAATGTCTGTATGTCTCTAACATAAAAATTAAGATCCTTTGGTCATACATCTAAGTTAGTTACACATATGACTTTTTTTGAATATTTTATTAGCTTTGAGATTCCCTTTGTGCATTATGTCTACCAACACATCAATCTAGAAAATGTATATCACTTAGAGTTTTAGGTGCATTATGTGTGAAAGCTTAACACTTTGAGATTGTATCGACTGTGCTAATTTTCGTCACTTTGAACCTATGTATCTAAGACTTAACTCATTTTCTAATATTCTCTTCTTTTTTTTTTTTTAGCTTTTTATGGTTTTCTCTCTTTTTTTTTCTTTTGTTTTTTATAAATAAGAATAGGCTAATAAAATAACCTACTAAACTTACTATAAAAAGAAAGAGATTCTACTTAGCTACTAAACTTACTATAAAAAGAAAGAAACACTTACTGCTATAAAAAGAAATAAATTCTACTAAGATCTAGTTACTCTGGATTACGCATGCCATTTAGTTGAACTAACAACTCAAAACGTGAATTATCAAAAGCTTTAGTAAATAAATCAGTATGATTGTCTTCCATTGCCACTTTTACCAGCTTTATTAAATTCTTTTCAGCACAATCACGTATAAAATGGTGTCTTATGTCTATGTGCTTCGTTTTACTGTGTTTAACTGGATTATTGGTTATAGCAATAGTTGACTGGTTATATATCCTAATAGGAGTATGAATATAAGTCAAACCGTAATCCCACAATTATTGTATTATCCACAAAACCTGTGAACAGCAACTACCAGTAGCAACATATTCGGCCTCGCATGTTGACACGACTACCGAAGTCTGTTTCTTGCATTGCCAGGAAACGAGCCTCCCACCATGGAACTGACAACCTCCAGTTGTTGACTTCCGATTCAAGCTACACCCTCCATAATATGAATATGTGTAAGCTTCCAATTCCAGATCACCATCCGCGTGATACCAAAGTCCCAGCTTCGGTTACGACTTGAGGTATCTCAGAATCCGCTTCACAGCTTTCATATGCATCTCTTTTGGATTAGCTTGAAACCTAGCACAAATACACACAACAAACATTATGTCAGGTCTAGAAGCAGTCAAATGCATGAGTGACCCGATCATGGCCCGATATAACGTCGAATCCACATCAGTATCACCTTCTGTACCCGGTCCGAGATTGTGATTCACTTGAATTGGTGTGCTAAAGTGAGAAGTCAGCTTGGTTCCCTGCATCCCGAAGCGCTCTAGAATGTCATAGACATATTTCGTCTGATGGATAAACATACTCTCCTTCTTCTGCTCAACTTGCAAACCCAGAAAGAAGTTTAACTCACCCATAGCACTCATCTCAAACTTAGACTTCATCACCTTCTCAAAGTCTTTGCACATCTGCTCGTCTGATGACCCAAAAATGATATCATCGACGTACACTTATACCAAGATAAAATGTTCACCCTTCCTCTTCACAAACAGTGTACTATCAATTCTCCCTCTTTGAAACTCGTTGTCTAAAAGAAGAGTAGATAGTGTCTCATACCACGCCCTTGGTGCTTGATGTAGTCCATACAAAGCCTTATCAAGACGATACACTCTGTCTGGATACTTTGGATCTATAAACTCGGGCGGTTGTTCCACGTACACCAGTTCCTTCACTTTGCCATAGAGAAAATCATTCTTAAATTCTAACTGATAGACTTTAAATCCTTTGAAGGAAGCAAAAGCTAGAAACTAATGGACTGTGTCAAGCCTTGCTACTGGCGCAAATACTTCATTGTAATCGATTCCTTCCTCTTGGTTGAAACCCTTTACGACAAGTCTTGCCTTGTTGCGAGTAACGATTCCTCGATCATCTCTCTTGCACTTTAGAACCCACTTGGTTCCTATTGCAACTTCTCCACGAGGTAACAGAATTAACTCCCACACTTCATGTTTTCTGAATAGTGACAGTTCTTCTTGCATCGCTTCAACACAAGAATTGTCTTTTAGTTCTATTTGCACATTCTTCGGCTCTACTTGCGAGATGAAACATGAGTATAGGCAAGTGTGAAAAGCCTCGAAGTCATTGATCATCGACAACAACACTGTGTAGTTATTCAAACTACTCCTAGTCCTCACACCAACATTAGGATTTCCTATGATACTCTCAACTAGATGATCCTTATTAATCCTCGATGTTTCTATCTCATCAACCCTAAGATTATCTCCTAAGTTTGATCCTATTTCACCTAACGGGGGAACGTCTTCAGATGGTACATTTTCTTCCTCATGAACACTATCCTCGGAGTTATAATTTGTAGCCTGATTTTCGTTTGTAGGCAACTCAGAATCATTCTCTGCTGGAGATCTATCTTCTGTTGTTGTAGGCTCAGATGTTGATGGAAAGGTCGTCCTCGGAAAACTTTGACCATCATCATTCAGATTTAATGATGTTAAGTCCGGTTTGATTGTACCTGCATTTCTGTCCAAAGGATTGTTAAATGATTCAAACAGTTTGTCATAATCAAAAATCCATTCCGGACCAGTTTGGGGTTCATGAATATAACTTGTTACATCAATGTTATACACAATCTCTACCGAACCATTTGATTTGTTAAAAACCATTTTATTTGGTGAGTTCGGCACATAACCTATGAAATAACCTTCGTCAGCCTTTTCACCAAACTTAGGTTGATGTTTTGTTTTCATTAACGTACATGGTACCCCAAATGGTTCGAAGCCAGTTAAATTTGGTAGCCTTTTATTCAAAACTTCATAACAGGTTTTGTTCAGTGATTTGACAGTATGGAACCGATTTAAAACATGACACGCACTATTCACTGCCTCTCCCCAAAACTTAGTAGGAAGCTTTGAATCCGAGAGCATGGTCCTTGCTGCCTCAATCAAAGTCCTGTTTTTCCGTTCTGCCACCCCATTTTGCTGTGGCTCATAAGGTGCACTAAATTGATGCACTATGCCTTTTGATAGGCAATATACACCAATTACAGTGTTTTTGAATTCCGTTCCGTTATCACTCCTGATCCATTTTCCCCGCGTCCCATAGGAGTTTTCGACTTGGTCTAAGAACCCGATTAGCTTGGCAGCTGTCTCGTCCTTCGTACCTAAAAATAAAACCCATGAAAATCGTGAGTAATCAGCAGTGATAACTAAACAATACCAACTACCACCTATACTCCTTTTGTTGATTGGTCCGAACAGGTCCATGTGCAACAAATCGAAAGTGGCAGATATAGAGTTCTGAGTCTTGGACTTGTGTGACTTCTTGTGTTGTTTGCCTTTCTTGCACGGTACACACTTGTCTTCAAACTGAAAACTCTTCATTGGAACACCTTGCACCAGTCTATTCTTAGTGATGTAGTTCATTTTTCTTAGGTGCAAGTGTTGTAACGACCTAGTTTGTAACTGAATTTTTATTTATCGAGTTGACTTAATAATGTAATTTTAATTACATTATTTGTATTTTAATTTAATTAAGTAATGAAATTATCTACTTAAATTAAATATTATAAATTATAGCAACATATTTGATACGAATTATAATTGTGGCACACAAATAAAAGATTTGAAATTGAACCATTTATGTAATTAACTTAAAGATAAGTATCGGGGGTGCAAATCGCCAAACGGCCAAACTTGAATATATATATTTGGTACGTGTGATATTACTTGCACTTCTTCAAAATTTCATCTTCTTCAAACATCTTCTGCAACTCAACGAAACACACGGCCATTTTTGTCGGCTTCGATTTCTCGCTCATTTCTCAACAGAATTCGGTGATTCAAGTTGGGAATTGCTCGTTAAGTGACGAATTACAAGGATCCAGACTTTATTCAAGGTAATTTCGTTGATTATATGGATTTTCGGTTTCAAATAGAAACCGTAAGTTTTGTTTCTTTGGTCATGCTTTTAGATACAGTTGTGTGTGTGTTGTGTTCATCATAATAAGCATCGAACACCATTTTAATCATGATTTTGCTATTGAAATCGAAAGAAAAATAGAAAGGTGTGTGTTTGTGTGTGTTTTGCATGGCTACCGAGACCCATTTATGAAACATATATGTATGTGTTGATGTTGCATAGTGAAATTAAAGATGCTGAGACTATACATATGATAGAAACCAATACCGAAACCACACCCCATGTAGTACCGAGACCATTTATGAAGTTACCGAAACAATACATAAACCGAAACCCAGATGATGAAGTTGAAAGATACCGAAACCTAAAAAGGTTTCGGTATATATATACCGAAACTATGAAAGCTACCGAGACCATTTTTGTATACCGAGACCTTTGATATTTACTGAAAATTTTGGAATACTGAAACATATACCGAAACCTCTAAAGTTTCGGTAATATACCGAAACCCACATAAATATACCGAAACTTTTATAGATACTAAAACAATCTACCGAGACCAAGAATAATACCGAAACCTTTATGGTTTCTGTAATATCTTATGAAACCATCGAAACCTTTCCATGCATATATAAACCGAGACTCACATTAATATATACAAAACCATGCATTTGATGGGTGATAGAAACAACAACAGCACACACACTCATTCATATATATATATATATATATATATATACACACAAGAGATGTGAGTGCATGTATATATGTTTTATATATATATATATATATATATATATATATATATAGGTACCAAATATTTATGTGTGTGTCTATATATATATATAAATATATATATATATATATATATATATATATATATATATATATATTATATATTATACATAAATAGTGATCATTTTTATAAAAATAAATGTCAAAACAAAATTATGATTTATAAAGATTAAAATCAATAAATCTTTAGTTAAAATTTTAAAAGGAGATACTATGATATAAATATGACAAAAGTCACACATGTCCGTGAAAATGGACTTAAAAGTTTATGAGTTATCAAGAATCAGATGAAATTAGAGATTTTAAAGACTAAAAAGATGATGATAATGATATGATATTAACATAATTTGACATGATATTTCTGGACAGGTTCAGTGAAATTCTGAACATACTTACAAAGATTTATAGACTTAAAAGCAAGTCAAAGACTTGATTTGACAGAGAACAGAATGACAAAGATAAAATCCTGAGATAACTCAGGTGGCAGATTTTTATATCTGTTTGACAAAGACCAGATCAGTGAGTTATAGATATTCAGATTGAACATGCATAAATTCCGTTTGAGATATATTGTTGATGTTAGATTTATTGACATTCATTTATCAGCTAGATTGAGACCTGTGCACACCATGGTTGGGTGTTGCCCAGTGAATCATGATTACTATTTGATTATCATATCATATTGCATTTAAGACTTCTTCAGACATTGCTTTATGACTTATTGCTATCATGACTTCGATGACTTAAGCTTTCATTATTTGATCAGACACTTGATAGATTTATTCAGCTTGATTAGCCTTGATGGTCTATTGTTCTAGACCTGGCTATTTCAGCAGTTCTTATGGACTTGGTAATGACCTCCGATGTTCCGCCATATTGACTTACTGGTAGCTAGCCCAGTATGTGGCTGATCCCCACGATTTAAGCGTGAGTGTGGCCTGAACATCATCCAATTCTATGATTCTATATCTCAATCATGAGGGTTGTAGCGGCACCCAAGACATATCACGCTAAGACTGATAATCTGCTTGACACGCATGTTGATATTGAAAATCTATAAACTCACTAAGCTTTGCTTACAGATGTTGAATTAATATTTTACAGGAAAAGCCAAAGGAAAATCACCTGCTGGACCTAGCTCTTAGGTCTAATAAAGATCAAGACAGGAGTATCATAGACCACTACACAACAAAACCTTTCTGGTACTGATTGGAAGACAGCAAATGTGGTGGTTCTGGGTAGACTTGATGTGATGTATGATGTTATGACTAGATTAGATGTTACCCTTTTATAACTTTATTTTGAAATATGTAACTTAAATCCTAATCTGTAATGTACATGTAATTATTAATTCCGCAATTAATTACCCTATCTTAGTATGGTTGGTATCGTATTGCAATTTGTGGGACCTAGACTAGTGAGAACTGCCCCGTAAGGGGTGGTCTTCACAGGATGGTATCAGAGCACTAGTTTGAGTGAATCAAGTATTACGTGAGTATACTTGATCTCAAACTGAAGCAATACATATGTATCAATCATTTAGATGGTTTGAACTGAGATAGGATGTACAGACTATTAGGATGGGAAAAAGGGTACATAGATCTAAGTCTATAAACTGATAAGTTAAATGTTTTTAATTTTCAGTAGAAGATGTCAGGATCAGGATCAGGTGATATTCCCAGCAACATGAACCCACAACAAATGTTTGAAATGATGCAACAACTTCTAGCCCAACACTCAGAACAACAGAACAAAATAATGCAAGAACAGTTTCAGGCCAGAGATGAGGCCGAAGCTAAAAGACGTGAAGATAAAAAGAATAAAAGAAAAGAAAAGCAAGTCCAGACTAATGAATCTGATTCTGATAATTCAAATCCCGAAACCCAAATTGCTCAGCCAAAAGGCTGCAAGTTTAAAGATTTCAAAGCTAGCGGTGCTTTGAATTTTGAAGGAACAGTTAATCCGATTCAGGCGATGGATTGGATTAGTCACATTGAAGAAATCTTCAGGATTTCTGATTGTTTAGACTCCAAGAAAGTGAGTTATGCATCCGCGTTATTTGTGGGAGCTGCCCGTGCCTGGTGGAAAACTCAGAGGAGTATCTATGGTGAAGAAATAATTCAGACTCTAAAGTGGAACCAGTTTCTTGATATGTTCAATGCGAAGTACTGCCCGATCGATCAACAAGATAAGATGGAAGTACAACTGATGCAGCTGACTCAGGGGACGAAGACAGTTGACGAATACGAACACGAGTTTTCACGACTATGCGGTTACTCCTCATACTAAGTAGCTACCGAAGAAAGAAAGATGAATGGATTCCGTGTAGGACTCAATCCTAGATACCGGCATCCGATGAGCGCTATCAAATATAAGAGTTATTTGGAAATGGTAGAAGCAGCCAGACAGATTGAGAGAGGATATCTAGAGTACGGCGATCAGCTATACGCTCCAACGACTAACCCAATGAATCCGTCTCCTCAGAAGAAACAAAGATTTGGCAGATTTTTCAAGCCAAATAAGTCGCAATCTCAGCAATCCCATCAGCATAGTTCACAGCAGAAAGCACAAGTTTACTCCCTCACGAACGAACCACGATTCTGCAAGCGATGCAGAAGATCACACATGGGACTGTGCAATCCAGATGACGTTACTTGCTTTGCGTGCAATATGATCGGTCACAGTAGTGAAGAATGTCCACAGCAGGGACGTGGATGCACAAAATGTGGAAAAAGGGGACACTTTATGTATCAGTGTCGTAGCGGGTCGCGTTATCAGTCTCAGTCATCAGCTGGAGGGTCTACAGTTAAGAGTTCTGCTGCAACGCCGACTGCAAAGAATCGAGCTTTTCAAATAACAGCCGAGGAAGCAAAAGAAACACCTGACGTAGTTACCGGTATGTTCCTGCTTAACTCTATTCCTGCCCGAGTACTATTTGATTCCGGCGCGAGTCGTTCTTTCATATCAACATCTTTTGCACAAAGATTACATAAAGCTCCATCAAAGCTTTCCGTGATATTAGACATTGAGACAGCCAGTAACAATTTCGTTATGGCTGATTCTGTTTACCGTAATTGCACACTACTTATTGGCAACATCGTATTCAATCTCGACCTCATTCCTATTCTGTTAAAAGAATTTGACGTCATCATCGGCATGGATTGGCTAATGAACAACGAGGCTACCATTATCTGCAACCGGCGAGTCATCAGAATCAAGTCTTTAGACGGTCGGGTATTGGAGATCGAAGGAGAGAAAAGAAAAGGTGCTCACTGCTTCATATCTATAGAAAAAGCTCATAAATACTTGTCTAGAGGTCACGACTCCTATCTTTGTTATGCTCTATCTGAGTCCAGCTCTGAAAAGAAATCTCTGTCTGATATTCCGATTGTCTGCGAGTTCCCCGACGTCTTTCCTGATGACATTTCCGGAGTGCCACCAGAACGTCAAGTCGAGTTCAGTATTGACTTGGTTCCTGGTGCGGCTCCTATTGCAAAATCTCCTTACAGACTTGCACCTGCAGAAATGCAGGAAATGTCAAAGCAACTGCAAGAGCTGTTAGAGAAGGGGTTTATTCGACCGAGTTCATCTCCGTGGGGTGCACCAGTCTTATTCGTTAAGAAGAAAGACGGAACTTTTCGTATGTGCATCGACTACCGCAAGTTGAATAAGGTTACAATAAAGAACAAGTATCCTCTGCCCCGAATCGATGATCTGTTTGATCAGTTACAAGGAGCCAGCTATTTTTCGAAAATAGATCTTCGTTCTGGATATCATCAGTTGAAAGTTAAAGAAGAGGATGTTCCAAAGACAGCCTTCCGAACAAGATACAGACATTACGAATTTCTCGTGATGCCGTTCGGTTTAACGAATGCACCAGCGGCATTCATGGACCTCATGAATCGCGTGTGCAGACCTATCTTGGATAAATCAGTTATCGTATTCATAGATGATATTCTGATTTACTCCAAAACGGAGGCTGATCATTCTATTCATCTACGGCAATTGCTAGAGTTATTGAGAAAAGAAAGACTCTACGCAAAGTTTTCTAAGTGCGAATTTTTGCTCAGACAGGTATAATTTCTATTATATATGTCTTGAGCTATTTCCTAAGTATTCTTTAATTTACATCAGAACTTGAATTTCTACTTTGATTCTTATAGATTCAGTTCCGTGGCCATGTTATTTCTGGCGAAGGGATTTCCGTTGATCCTTCAAAAGTCGAGGCCGTTCAGAAATGGCAAACGCCTCGCAATGCCTCTGAAATAAGAAGTTTCCTCGGATTGGCTGGTTACTACCGGCGATTCATAAAGGACTTCTCGAAGATTGATGTACCTCTAACGATGCTAACACGAAAGAATACACCTTTCGTATGGGCGGATAAACAGCAAGAGGCATTTGAAACTCTGAAGCAAAAGCTTATTCAAGCGCCAATACTAGCCTTACCAGAGGGCAATGATGACTTTGTCGTTTACAGCGACGCCTCTGGTACTGGCTTAGGATGTGTTCTGATGCAAAGGGGGAAAGTTATTGCCTACGCTTCAAGGCAATTAAAGGATTACGAGAAAAGTGCACCAACTCATGATCTTGAGTTGGCTGCAGTTACCTTTGCTCTGAAGATCTGGCGTCACTATCTTTATGGGACTCGGTGTCAGCTCTACACTGATCATAAGAGTCTCAAACATCTTTTCACTCAAAAGGATCTGAATATGAAACAGCGTCGGTCCATGGAGCTTATCGAGGACTATGATTGCGAGATCCTATATCATCCCGGCAAAGCTAATGTTGTCGCGGATGCTTTGAGTAGAAAAGTTTATCCAGAAAAGTGCTGCTATGCCCTAACTCCGGTTATATTCTCTTCTGATCTTATAGAAGACATCCGAGTTGCTCAAGCTGAAGCATTGAAAGAAGAGAATATCAGTTCTGAAAATCTTAAAGGGCAGCTACAATTTCTAACTTTGAATCATTTGGGACTTCACTGTCTCAAGGGAAACCGAATCTGGGTTCCTAAATATGGTTCTATTCGCAGCACTCTTCTTTCTGAAGTTCACAAGTCCAAATTATCTGTTCATCCTGGTAGCTCAAAGATGTATTTTGATCTGAAAGCCGATTACTGGTGGCCAGGAATGAAGAAAGACATCGGTAAGTGTGTTGAAAGCTGCAGAGTCTGTCAGATGGTAAAGGCAGAACATCAGAAACCCTTTGGAGATATGCAACCACTACCAGTTCCTGAGTGGAAGTGGGAGCATATAACAATGGACTTCGTCACAAAACTGCCAAAAACCAAAAGACAGCACGACTCCATCTGGGTAGTCGTGGATCGATTAACGAAGTCAGCTCACTTCATACCGATGAAAGAAACATACTCCCTCGATAGATTAGCACAAATATACATCACTGAAATTATTTCACGTCACGGTGTGCCAAAATCTATCGTTTCTGATCGTGATAGTCGTTTCACATCCAGATTCTGGGAAGCACTACAAGATGGGATGGGTACTCGGATCTCTATGAGTACTGCTTATCATCCTAATGCAGAGGGCCAGAGTGAGCGTACTATCCTAACTCTCGAAGATATGCTTCGTGCCTGTGTTCTTGATCTAGGTGGTAACTGGGATGACCATTGCCTCTGGTCGAATTCTCATACAATAACAGTTATCATTCAACAATCAAGATGGCTCCTTTTGAAGCTCTATACGGAAGAAAATGCAGAACTCCCACCTGTTGGCGCGAAACAGGTGAATTGCCTATAGCGGGTCCTGCCCTTCTACAGTTGACACATGAGAAGATTCAACTGGTCAGAAGAAACATTCTTGAATCTCAAAGCAGGCAGAAGTCATATTACGACAATCGTCATCGATCAATCAGTTTTGCGGTTAACGATTGGGTGATGCTGAAAGTATCTCCAATGAAGAATGTGGTGCGGTTCATTAAAAGAAACAAGCTAGCTCCGAGATTCATTGGTCCGTTCAAGATTGTCGAGAAGATTGGAAACCAATCTTATCGTCTTGAACTACCGGCGGACCTAGCAGGAATACATCCTGTATTTCATGTTAGTCACTTGAGAAAGAGTTTAGCAGACGAAAGAGAAGTGCAGATACCACATGATAACCTGCAAATTGATGAGAAGCTTAGAGTGGTTGAAGAACCAGAAAGTATTCTGGATTCGAAGACCAAAAAGCTTAGAAATAAAGAAATACAGATGGTGCTCGTCCAGTGGAAACACCACAAAGGTTCGCATCAGTCTTGGGAATCGAGAGATGTTATGAAAGCTACATATCCAAGTCTGTTCGAACATAGCTAACTTCGAGGACGAAGTTTGTGCGTGGTGGAGCCCATTCTCTAACAACCTAGTTTGTAACTGAATTTTTATTTATCGAGTTGACTTAATAATGTAATTTTAATTACATTATTTGTATTGTAATTTAATTAAGTAATGAAATTATTTAATTAAATTAAATATTATAAATTATAGCAACATATTTGATACGAATTATAATTGTGGCACACAAATAAAAGATTTGAAATTGAACCATTTATGTAATTAACTTAAAGATAAGTATCGGGGGTGCAAATCGCCAAACGGCCAAACTTGAATATATATATTTGGTACGTGTGATATTACTTGCACTTCTTCAAAATTTCATCTTCTTCAAACATCTTCTGCAACTCAACGAAACACACGGCCATTTTTGTCGGCTTCGATTTCTCGCTCATTTCTCAACAGAATTCGGTGATTCAAGTTGGGAATTGCTCGTTAAGTGACGAATTACAAGGATCCAGACTTTATTCAAGGTAATTTCATTGATTATATGGATTTTCGGTTTCAAATAGAAACCGTAAGTTTTGTTTCTTTGGTCATGCTTTTAGATACAGTTGTGTGTGTGTTGTGTTCATCATAATTAGCATCAAACACCATTTTAATCATGATTTTGCTATTGAAATCGAAAGAAAAATAGAAAAGTGTGTGTTTTGCATGGCTACCGAGACCCATTTATGTTACCGAAACCATTGAAGGTTTCGGTAAAATCTTGATACCGAAACATATATGTATGTGTTGATGTTGCATACTGAAATTAAAGATGCTGAGACTATACATATGATAGAAACCAATACCGAAACCACACCCCATGTAGTACCGAGACCATTTATGAAGTTACCGAAACAATACATAAACCGAAACCCAGATGATGAAGTTGAAAGATACCGAAACCTTAAAAGGTTTCGGTATATATATTCCGAAACTATGAAACCTACCGAGACCATTTTTGTATACCGAGACCTTTGATATTTACTGAAAATTTTGGAATACTGAAACATATACCGAAACCTCTAAAGTTTCGGTAATATACCGAAACCCACATAAATATACCGAAACTTTTATAGATACTAAAACAATCTACCGAGACCAAGAATAATACCGAAACCTTTATGGTTTCGGTAATATCTTATGAAACCATCGAAACCTTTACATGCATATATATACCGAGACTCACATTAATATATACAAAACCATGCATTTGATGGGTGATAGAAACAACAGCAGCACACACACTCATTCATATATATATATATATATATATATATATATATACACACAAGAGATGTGAGTGCATGTATGTATGTTTTATATATATATATATATATATATATATATATATATATATATATATATATATATATATATTGGTACTAAATTTAAATTATACATATAAATAGTGATCATTTTTATAAAATAAATGTCAAAACAAATTTATGATTTATAAAGAATAAAATCAATAAAATCTTTAGTTTAAATCTTAAAAGGAGATATTATGATATAAACATGACAAAAGTCACACATGTCCATGAAAATGGACATAAAAGTTTATAAGTTATCAGAATCAGATCAATTAAAGTTTAAGACTAACGTTCTTGCAAATGATAAAATGTTGGACAGGTTCAGTGAAATTCTGAACATACTTACAAAGATTTAAAGATTTAAAAGCGGGTCAAACACATGATTTGATAGAGAACAGATTGACAAAGATAAAATCCTGAGATAAATCAGGTGGCAGATTTTTATATCTGTTTGACAAAGACCAGATCTGTGAGTTATAGATATTTAGATTGAACATGCATAAATTCCGGTTGAGATATATTGTTGATGTAGATTTATTGACATTCATTTATCAGCTGAATTAAGACATGTGCACACCATGGTTGGGTGTTGCCCAGTGGATCATGATAGCTATTTGATTATCATTTCATACTGCATTTAAGACTTCTTCAGATATTGCTTTATGATTCATTGCTATCATGACTTCTATGACTTAAGCTTTCATTATTTGATCAGACACTTGATAGATTTATTCAGCTTGACTAGCCTTGATGGTCTATTGTTCTAGACCTGGCTTTTTCACCAGTTCTTATGAACTTGGTAATGACCTCCGATGTTCCGCCATATTGACTTACTGGTAGCTAGCCCAGTATGTGGCTGATCCCCACGATTTAAGCGTGAGTGTGGCTTGAACATCATCCAATTCTATGATTCTATATCTCAATCATGAGGGCTGTAGCGGCAGCCAAGACATATCACGCTAAGACTGATAATCTGCTTGACACGCATGTTGATATTGAAAATCTATAAACTCACTAAGCTTTGCTTACAGATGTTGCATTAACATTTTACAGGAAAAGCCAAAGGAAAATCACCTGCTGGACCTAGCTCTTAGGTCTAATAAAGATCAAGACAGGAGTATCATAGACCACTACACAACAAAACCTTTCTGGTACTGATTGGAAGACAGTAAATGTGGTGGTTCTGGGTAGACTTGATGTGATGTATGATGTTATTACTAGATTAGATGTTACCCTTTTATAACTTTATTTTGAAATATGTAACTTAAATCCTAATCTGTAATGTACATGTACTTATTAATTCTGCAATTAATTACCCTATCTTAGTATGGTTGGTATCGTATTGCAATTTGTGGGACCTAGACTAGTGAGAACTGCCCCGTAAGGGGTGGTCTTCACAAGTGTGCCATGCGTCAATGCCATAAAATGGATTCGGTCTTTGAAGCTTTTGATAGAAGACATATTGGTCCCATCAAAGATTCCAGTTTATTCATGTCTAGCATGTACAGGTCATTCTTTCTTAGGGCCCTCATCAATATCCACTCTTCAGGTACTTTAAATCCCGGTTTTAGCACTAACGCCTCAGTATCAGTTAAGATTACTGAGTTCTTCTTATCACAGATTTGAGATACACTAATGAGATTGTGATCATGTTTATCAACGTGGTAAACTTGATCCAGTTTGATAGTCCCATTAGTGACCACTCCAGTACCGGTGATATTTCCTCCTTTATTACCAATGAATGATACAATCCCCTATTCCCTCCCTTGAAGTCTGTGAGTAGACTTCTTTCCCCAGTCATGTGCCTTGAGCAACCACTGTCGACGAACCACTTGTTGTTTAGACCTGTAGTTATCTCCTGCACACGAACGAAAATAGGTTAGTTATCATGGGGAACCCAAGCCATGACTGACTTGGTAATACCATTCTCATCCACATACTTGAACTCCTTCAAATACCCATCTCTCCTTTCAGGTGACTTGGGTGTTTGAGTGAGAGCCTGTTGTGGTGTAGAGTGATTTAAGTTCACTCTCGGCCTTTGTGTAGGCATTTACTATGGACCGTGAATAACTTCGATTATAAGGCATTTCCTAGTGACATCCCGGGGCTCTACCTGGTGTCTGATGTGTTACAGGAGTGTGTGACCTAACCGGAGTGTAAGCTCTTCTAGGTGTAGTACCCCTATAAGTTTGTTGTGGTCCTGACCTAGATTAATTTGGGACTCTATTTGGTGAATTAGTCCTAACCACTTCATTCGGTCTACCTGACACAAGTGTTTGTTTCACAGCAGTCTTAGGTGTGGCTTGCACAATTTTCTAGCTGTTTTTAGAACCACTTGTGCTTGCTACACTTGGAGAAGGTTTATGTTGTTTCGGCTTTCCATTTCTAGGTGTAGATTCTACCTTCCTATGTGGACAACTAGAAGCAACATGTCCCTTTTCATGACATCTAAAACAAGACATTTTTTCAATAGACTTCTTATGCGTGCCCTTTGACTTAGGTGTTTCACTAATGTCTTGTTCTTTCGACTCAACTATAGTGACTGTCTCCTCTTTTTGATTATTAAAGTCAGGTTTGGCTTCTCCTATAAGCTTATCACTAGAAGATGGCACAAATTTGACCTTCTTAATCTTAGCATTGTTACTAGTCACCTTAGTTTCTTTATCCTTAACAGATTCAGACATAGGTTCCGACGCGACCTCTGATTCAACTGATTTATCAGTTTCCTCCTGAGGTTGAGGCACATAGTTATCATTGAAAGGTGGAGGACTCTCGTTATACCATAAACCTACAGGTTTCTTAGACTGACGCTGTGCATCTAAGATCTTCCCTAGGTTCAATGAAGAGTTCCAAAACTTTTCCAGTTTACTATTCACCTCTGCAACCTTAACCTTAGCTTCTGCTAGCTCTACCTCTTTAATCTTAAGCTCTTTGGTCAATGCAGCTTGTCTTTAAGAACTATGACATCTTGTGCATCTGCCTTAAGCTTATTCCTAAGGTCTTCTTTCATATCTAAGAGGCTAGCGTTGTCAGATTTTAAGGATTCATTTTGAGCAGTTAGATTTGTATGTGTTTCAAGAACTAAATTTAATCTATCATTAGTACTAGCTCAGAAAGCACATAAGTTGCGGAATGTAGAGGAGTTCAGAATTACCTTTGCGTGAGCTGAATCCACGTTTGCCATTTGTGCAGAAAACTCTAGAATTGTCTGACTTTCTAACTTCTCTACTAGCACAGGACTGGTATCATTCTGATTGTTGTCCTCAGCCTCTTCCTCTGCTCCGACACTTCCAGTCTCTGTCACTTCAGCCATGAAGGCTCTAGCATTAGACTCTGGATGTATACTCCAGTCATATGTTCCATCAAGCTATATGTTAGATGTGACATTGGTTAACAAACCAGCTATGTTTGCCTGATTACTCGAACTACCCGGCTGATATCTCCCCTGAGAGTGATTCTGGTATTGGTTCTGTTAGTTCTCAACTTTAGGTCTTTGACACTCTCTAGCAAAGTGTCCAACCCTTGGCAGTTGTAGCATTTAACTTTGGATTTGTCAAATCCAATCTTATTGTTGGTGACATTTGAATTTCTACCCGTCCTCTTCATGTATCTATTGACTCGCTGAGTCACCATGGCCAGTTGCCATTGAAGATTCATCTCCTCTAAATCATCAGGATCTACCTGATCATAGTCTTCATCCCGTAGAGCAGGATCGTTGATTTTCCCTTGAACGCAATTGCCATAGGCGGCCACAAATGAAGCCAAAAGATTTAAGTGATCTTCAGTTGATTTTTGCGCTCATCGGAATCCTTGAGTATCCTTGCAGACGTAGATGTGGACTGAGTTGGCTTTTCTTCCGGTCTGGAGTACCCTAAGAAAGCCAGGCTCCCTGAGTCATCTACTTCAACTGGAGTCGTAGTTTCACCCGTATAGAATGTTGTAGTCGTCTTTAATTCACTTGCCACTGAAGGTTTGGACTTCCCAAAATACATATCCAGATCATGTACTTGGTCATACTCCCGTTCCTTCTTCAGCAATTGAAAGTTATAGGCCCTCAGCTTTCCTATGACTTTTTCTAGAGTTAGAGTCTCAAACTTCTCTTCATCATGCTTTATCAGCGCCACATACATCTCCCATTTGGCTGGTAAAGCATCTAGAATTTTCTCAGTTTTCTCTAACTCACGATACTCGACATCGTGGTTGTCTAACTTAGTCAACAAATGATAGAACCTAGTAATGGTCTCATCCAGCTTTTCGTTTTTCAAAGCTTTGAAAATAGCGAACTGCTGCTTGAGCATTTCCATTCTACCTTTCCTAACCCTCGGATTACCTTCACACCTTTTCTCCAGTGCATCCCATAACTCTTTTGCTGTTCGTTGATTGCAAAATGTGTGTAGGATCTCCTGAGGTAAAGTCATTCTAATAATCGAGAATGCTCGGTTCTCGGCCTCATATAACTTCTTATCATCATCGTTCATCATTTGATATGACAAGACTCGTTGACGTCCCTCAACTTCTGTTGTAGGTGGAATGTATCCCTCGTCGATACACATCCACATTCTCATATCACTGAATCGAGCGAAGTCGGCGAACCTATCCTTCCAACAATAATAATCCTCCAACTTAATCAACTTAGGTGGAGAATTTGCCTTTCCGACCTCATGATCCATTTCAATAAACCTTTGTAAACTTGTCATTGTTTCGTAAAAGTTTGAATTTAAAACTTAATTAAATTAATTCAAAATTAATTTAAATCAACACTTTCGAACTTGAGGAAGTTCGAATATAATTAATTTTAAATTTGATTGAAATTAAATTCGATATTAGTTTGAACTTCAACCAAATTCGAAATATTTGACAAATTCGAAGATTTAGATATATTCGAAGCTTTAAATTCGAATTTATTCAAATTCGAAAATTGGCAAATTCGAATTAATTAAACTCGAATCAAACCCTAAAATAACTTCGACAGCAGCGTATTTTCTGACAAAATCGAATTTTGAATAAACCCTAATACCCCCTTGATGTTCGAGCGCCGCAAGTTCGAAAAACGGCTAAAAGTTCGATTTTTTTCAACTTTTCCGATTAAACCAAAGTTTTTAGGATTAAAAACTTTGATTTCGACCAAAAGTGTTGAACTAATATGTATCTTTTCCCGATATCTTACTTGTAAAACTCGAAATCTATCCAAAAACGTGATTGACCGTCCAAAAATGTCAAGAAACCACAGATGTTACTTGTGAACAAGAAGAACACCACGAACACCCTAATGGTTCTTATACCACTTGTAAGGTCGCCTAACTACGGATCCTATCTTGACGCGACACCTGCCAATGAGTGCGGAATCCTCGTTAGCGGCTTGACGGATAGACCACGCACACCGAAACACGGAGACTATGACAGTAATAGACGAACAACGGATCGTCCCAACATGACGATTCTCTCCACACCAAACTCTCTGATTGCTAGCAAGTTCGAGATCGCCCTTTGCACTAATCACTCTGAAATTCTGCAAAAGTCTAATAATTAATCGAATTAACCCTTATTATAACACCCAGTTCGAGTTTGTCTAGGACAAGTTCGAACATGGCCCAAGGCCTTTTCGAACTTGTCCTCTTACAAATTCGAACATATGCCTTCAAACTTATGTTTGAACTTATGTTTGAACTTATTGTAATACATTACACCAAGTTCAAACATATATCCAATTAATATAAAACATATATAAACAAACTTATAACACACATATAACAAATACTTGTTAATGTATAATAATAGTCAAATTGACTTTTAAAAAATATGTCTATACTTAAACTGCTATCGTCACCCAGGGTGCACTAACAATTTGGTTATCGGCAACGAAGAGAACGGGAGAACCCATACTCGGAAACCTACAATCCGGGATGGAGAAAACACCCGAACTTTAGTTGGAGGGATAATCAAGACAATGATGCTTCCACGAAGCCAAGATATGAGCAACCTCGTCAACAAAACCGAGACTTTCAATATGGATCGACCTCAGCTACGAAGGATGATCGATACTATAAACGCCAAGACCCTAAAGAAGAGCACGAGTCATGACCAGTGTCGGGAAACTCGAAAGAGTTTTCCGAATTTATGGAATTCATGAAACAACGGACCATGGTACAAGCAAAAACCATGGAGATGCTTGGAAGGAAAATGGGACAATTGCAGAGTCCTTAACTAAACGAGAAGAAGGGAAGCTTCCAAGTAACACCACGTTTAACCCATCGCATCACCATGGCAAGGAGAAGAAATACGAAGTCAATGAAGTGAATGATGTTAACAAAGTTAATACCCTTACGAGTGGATAGAAAGTAGACAATAAGATAGAAATGCCTAAGGAAAGTGAGGCAGACGATGAGGTAGAAATTGCCTATGAAGAGGAACCACCTAAATCGGAGTCAAAGGTAGAAACAAGGATTAAGAAAGTAACTTTTAAGGATTTAGAAGCCAAGAAACCAATCGAGACTAAAGTTGGGGAAGGCAGTTCAAACACTGAAATTACCCCTTACCTAACGACCTTAGAAAATCCGGTATCATTTCCTTATGGTAAGAAAGGACCTAAAAATGAAGAATTATGGGACATTTTTAATCAAGTTAAAATTAATATTCCCTTAATCAAAGTTATACGACAAGTTCCTTCCTATGCTAAATTCCTAAAAGACCTTTGTACGCAGAAACGTAAATTTAAAATATCTCTTCCAAAGCAAATCAACCTCACTTAACAAGTCAGTGCAGTTATCACTAGCTCAGTACCGCCTAAACTAAAACACCCAGGATCACCCTTGATCCCGGTGACTATTGGCGATATTCAAATCAAGAAGGAACTTCTAGACTTAGGGGCAAGTGTTAACATTCTACCTTGTAATTTATTTGGCCAACATGATCTAGGCACCCTACAGAAAACAGATGTCATCTTACATTTAGCAGATAGGTCCACCAAAGTACCACGGGGGATGTTATCTGATGTAATTGTTAAGGTCGAAGATTTCTATTATCCAGTAGATTTCTAAGTGTTGGACTCAGATAGTACTTATAAAGAAAGCCAATCGGCAATCATCTTAGGACGTCCCTTCTTAGCCACAATCAATGCTCAGATCAATTGCAGGACAGGTGCCTTAGACATAGCATTTGGAAACCGCAAACTCCGACTCAATGTCTTAATAATGTACCTAATGCACCATTGGATTCAGAGTGCTACATGATCGATTTAGTTGATGATTTAATACAACAACAATTATCAACAATAACATGTAAAGATCCAGTGGAGCTGCTTCTGTATTATAATGAGCATAAGTTAGATAATATGCCTGAAGGTAAGGAGTTCGAACTTGAACGTGTTCAGTCAGTGGATTCTACTCAACCACCATGGACACAAAAGATCGAGAAACTTCCTACAGATCCTCCACCATCAGCAAAACCATCTCTAGAGCAACCACCTAAGTTAGAGTTGAAACCACTTCCATCTCATCTCAAATTTGCTTTTTTTGGCCATGAGTGTACATTACCCGTAATCATCGCAACAGATCTTACTGCTGCACAAGAAAAGGCTTTATTAGAAGTTCTGTCGAGATACAAGGAAGCGGTAGGCTAGACTATAGCAGACATTAAGGGGATTAGCCCAACACTATGTATGCACAGGATTATAACAGATCCAACAGCTAAGCCGAGCAGAGATGCTCAGCGAAGGCTAAATCCCAACCATAGAGATGTAGTGAAGAAAGAAGTGCTAAAATGGCTACATGCTGGAATTATTTATCCTATATCAGATACCCAATGGGTTAGTCCCACACAGACGGTTCCAAAGAAATCTGGAATCACTGTTGTCGATACTCCTGAAGGAGAAAAGATTGCAACTCGCCCTGTAACGGGGTGGAGAGTATGTATCGACTATAGAAAACTGAATGCCGCAACCTCTAAAGACCATTTCCCTTTGCCATTCATTGACCAAATAGTAGAGAAATTAGCAGGGCAAAAATTCTATTGCTTCTTAGATGACTATTCGGTATATAATCAAATTTTGATACACCCAGAAGATCAAGATAAGACGACCTTTACATGTCCGCATGGCACATTCGCCTACCGAAAAATGTCATTTGGATTATGTAACGCTCCAGCCACATTTCAGCGATGCATGATGACTATATTTTCAGACATGGTCGGAGGGTCTCTTAAAATCTTCATGGACGACTTTTCTATATTTGATAAGTCATTCGAAGGGTGTCTCTCTCGTTTAGAAAAAGTTCTCAAGCTGTGTAGCGAAACCAATTTCGTATTAAGCTGGGAGAAGAGTCATTTCATGGTTAAAGAGGGAGTAGTCCTAGGACATATAGTGTCTGAAAGAGGAATGGAGGTTGATCGAGCTAAAATACAAATAATTTCATCGTTACCACCGCCTACTAATATTAATGGAATTCGTTATTTCTTAGAACATGCAGGTTTCTATAGGAGGTTTATAAAAGATTTTAGTGCCATAACCAAACCTTTATGTAACCTTCTGCTTAAAGATGCACCATTTAACTTTGATAAGGGATGTATAGAGGCGTTTGATACATTAAAAGTTAAGCTCACAGAAGCACCAACTCTTCAATCACCTGATTGGTCTCAGCCCTTTGCGATCATGTGTGACGCAAGTAATCACGCAGTAGGTGCCGTCCTTGGCCATAGAGTGGACAAAAAGCCTGTGGTGATATACTATGCAAGCGAAACATTCTCTGAAGCTCAGATAAATTATACAACAACTGAAAAAGAATTGCTTGCAGTTGTTTATGCGTTATACAAGTTCAGATCTTATGTCTGGGGAGCTAAGGTAATTGTGTATTCTGATCACAGTGCCTTAAGACATCTCTTGGCTAAGAAAGACGCTAAACCACGGCTAATTCGATGGATATTACTACTAAAATAGTTTGATTTAGAAATTCGAGATAAAAAGGGCTCAGAAAATGTAGTAGCAGACCATCTATCGAGATTGCCAGCAATCACCACCGATATGCTGGATTCCGTTCGAGATAATTTCGCAGATGAACAATTACTGTTCATCGCAAAAGTGACTTGGTTTGCTAATTTAGTGAACTATTTTGTCACAGGGAAAATCGCAGGCCACTGGAATTCACATCAAAGAAAGTATTTCTTCTCCCAAACTAAACAATACATTTTGGAGGAGCCGGATTTATTGAAAATAGGAGTAGATCAAATTATCAGGCGATGTGTGCCAGACAATGAGCATTACGACATCCTGAATCACTGTCATTCGTATGCATGTGGAGGTCACTTCAGTGCCAAAAAGACAGACCATCGAATTTTACAAAGTAGATTCTTTTGGCCAACTACCTTTAAGGACTCTTATGAGTTTGTTAAGTCATGCTTACGATGCCAACAAATAGGAGGAATTTCAAAACGAGACCAAATGCCCATGACACCAATTCTTATTATAGAAATTTTCGATGTGTGGGGCGTAGACTTCATGGGACTCTTCCCTAAGTCGTACGGTTTTGAATATATCCTAGTGGCAGTCGATTACGTCTCTAAGTGGGTAGAAGCCGAAGCCATAAGAACTAATGATCATAAAGTAGTATGCCAATTTGTTATACGATATATATTTTCTCGTCACGGAATTCCTAGAGATGTAATTAGTGATGGGGGTTCTCATTTCAAGAATATGTAGTCTAGCAAATTACATAAGGACTATGGAGTAACCCATAAGATAGCGACCCCATATCACCCACAAACTAGTGGACAGCTAGAAGTGTCCAATAGGGAAGTTAAGCGCATATTAGAGAAAACAGTACGACCTGCTAGGAAAGACTGGTCAACACGACTAGAGGATGCACTTTGGGCGTATCGCACTGCTTTCAAAACCCCTATTCGCATGTCTCCATATAAGTTAGTATATGGGAAACGATGTCATCTTCTTGTTGAGCTAGAACACCGAGCCTTATGGGCAATCAAAAATACAAAACTCAACTTCACAGCCGCCGGTATAAATCGAAAACACTAATTAAACGAATTAGAAGAAATACGAAAGGAAGCTTATGAAAGTGCTAAAATATATAAAGAAAAGACAAAAGCTTTCCACGATCGACTAATTAAACGAAAGGTGTTTAATAAAGGTGACAAAGTTTGCTTATTCAACGCACGCCTGCAGCTCTTCCCATGCAAACTAAAAAGTAAGTGGTCAGGCCCATACAAAGTTACTAATGTCTACCCTCATGGTGCAGTAGAAATAATAGATCAAAAAAGCGGTGAACCATTTAAAGTTAACGGACATCGATTAAAATTATTTGTACAATGGGCTGATAATGAAATTATATCATCAGAGACAATGGTCTTGGAAGATATCACTTAAATATCATGAGTCCCAAAATGTCTGGCTGAAGACAGTAAACATAGCGCTTTCTGGAAGGCAATCCTGTGAACTTTGTGGGTGTGTTCCATAGAAACCCTCACGAGACTATAACTCGTCCACTCGGGTTACCGAGGGGTTTAAAGGCTTGTTGCATGTGCTAAGTGCAATCGTTTTCACCACGAAAGTGTGTTGTTAATTTTAGATATTCAAGTAGATTTTAATTATATATATGTCTTAGCTGATCACTCCCTTAAGACACTTAGCTACATGATGCTTCATCCTACGACATACTGCTACACGTAGCGTCCAATTAAGTTGGGGAAAAACTATACATCAATGGGAAAAATCCAAAGACGAAGAATGACGAAACACAGCAAAAAGCGAGGAAGAAATCGGTGTTTTGTACTTAAATTCGTTAGCCTTGGGGGGACCAAAACACACGAAAAGCACACACAAGAACAATCTGGCAGCAGGGCAGCGCACCGGCCAGCGCATAAGTTACTCTCTCCTCCATTGTTCTTCTCTTCAAGCCAAGAAGTGCTATATTATCATGAAATTGTTTCTGCCCTAATTCCAAGTATGTTGAAGAAAAGCATGTTTTGATGCATAATATGTCATTATTTGAGTAGAAATTCCTAGAATATTAGCAATTCATGTTATTATCTTAGATTTCTAAATATTAATTTTGAGGAATTTCTCTCTGTGACTTGTTCATAAAGTCCATGATAGTGATTTTGTTATGCCTAGGTTCACCAATTTCATGTTAAATTTCTTATAAGCATGTACATCGTAACACAAATTCCATGATTCGCACTTGTAATCGCTACATTTTTCGAACAAAGTCACGAAGTGCACGACATGTACATGATTCTTGCCATGCTACGTATTTCATTATCATGCATATGAGACAAATGCCAAAACTATGGTAGGAGAGTGCTCATTCCGTTGTTGATATTTGTGTACGTTACTCTCCGTGGTATTTTTCAAACCATGACATTTCACTTATGATTATCTCATCGGTTTCATCGGAATCCATCGAGAATTGCATAATAATGTGCCAACTTATGCATCTATTCGGTCTAAATCTATTCTTGCTATATATATAGATGGCACATCAGTTTTCAAGCAATTCTCGTCGTCGTGTGACACGTACACCGCGCATGCGTGTTCATATGCCCGTCCCGATTAATATAGAATATCCATCGCCTCCACTTTCACCACCTATTTCGGAACCACCTACCCACTTTTATATTGAGAAGACACTGAAAGAGACAGACTTTAAGAATATTGGAATTATAGAAAGTTTCGATAGGATAGGGTGGTCGGGAGCTCTAAGAATAGAAACACCGTACGTACACGAGTATGAGATTCGCGAATGGATGCATTCTCTGATTCGGAGGGAGGGCTATTTAGAACATGATTTTGAGCTTAGGGGGCGAATTGATGGCAAAGAGGTAGTGGTTACTAGGTCGGATCTTTGCGACTATTTTAAATTTGATACGGAAATTCCCATGACTAGAGAATTCTGGACAGAGTGTGATTTTTCAAGTGGTGTTTTGCGTCATTCTGAGGGGTGGGCACGGAAACTCACTAAAGTTTTCAACCTCACCATCGAACAAGCAAGAGTGTATTCCAAATACTATAGAGGTGAGTTACGACCATGGGCGTGCGTGTTATGGAAAATCATCGTCTTTAATATCTTACCTCAATCATCAAATACTACTGCGGTTCGCACAAGAGAGGTTATGCTCATTCATGCTCTCATCACTGGAAAGCCTACCATTTCCCTCGCATACATTATGATGCAAACTATCTGGGAGGCTACCTTATCCAAGACACCGTATGGAAATTCCGTATGGCCGCATGTTGAGTGAATTGTTTATCAATATGGGGATTATTTCTGAAGGATCGAGTCCATGCCTGTTGGGCCCGAATGATGTATGGTTTACGAGGCACACCATGGCCGGGTTGGCATTTGAACAAGTTTATGACACATTCCTGATTCGTGACCCGACACATGGTACGGTTTCTATTATTCCAGCGGCACGATAAATTTATGTTTATGAGAAGGATCTTGGGAAGGGAAAAGCTAGACTCGTGGAGGATCGAACTGACGAAGGAGGACCTTCAAATTCACAGCGCTCGGATAATGCAGTCATGGAGCCACGTCTAAAGGCAATTAAGGATGCCGTGGAGGGACTTTTAGCAGCAAACAAAGCGGAACTGGTGGAGATCGAGAGGCTTAAGCAGGACTTCAATGTGCATGGAATTCGGTGGGAGCTCACTCCCGCTGGCTCTCTAGCCTCCACTCTCAGGTGGACGAGCTTGAGCGGGTAGTCGGCCGCCGAGGTTCTCAAGCTACCTCCACTCGCACTTCGCACATGACCTCCAAGACGAGTATTAAGTGTTGTCACTTATGGTTCCATGCTCACAAACAATTTCTTATTGTCATAAAAATTACTCTTCAGTTGCATAGTTGGCCTTGGGCCGTAAAAAATTAGATCCCGGTGTTCATGTTGGCACCGATGGTTGTAGAACAATTTAACATTTTCATGCCGTGTATTAATTCCGTAGGACTTTAATTGCTTTAAATCCGTTCTGTGTATATCGCTCCGTTATTCGCCCTATTTTAATCCTTTTTCGTGTCGGGGACGACACTTTCCTTAAGTTGGGGAAGGGGGAAAACAAAGATGTGTTAATATATCATGAAAAATGCTTGCAAATTATAAGTTTTTATTGAAAAAATGTAAATTATCGAGCCAAGCATACACCCAATCAACTTAAAAAAACGAAATTATAAGTTTTTATTGAAATATGTGTTAATATATCATGAAAAATGCCTGCGGCTGCCCGGATTTTCCCCATTTTAAATAGAAAAAACCTTACAAAACCCTACAAAGAGCAACCCTTGCACCCCCCCCCCCCCCCCTGCGGTTCCATCATCTTTTTAACTTATTTCCACACAAAGAAACCCACTTTTTCCTACAAAAATCCTTAGAAATTAAACTAGTACTTCACATTAAGCAAGATTTGGCAAGAACTTGAGTTTTCAACTCAAGTTGGGGAAGAAGGAATCAAGCTAGGATCTCATTCACTCCAAAGTTAGATTAAAGTTTTCTTCCATTCTCATCAAAAAGAAGGTATAAGCTTTACACCATTTTTATGAAAAACTAAGCTTTAATGGAGCCTTGAGATTAATTTTGACTTTTAGATTGACTTTTTGTATGACCAATTAAACAAAGATTTAACTATTGTTGTTTCTTGCAAAGTAGAAGACAAGTAGAGATCATGGTCAAACATAAAATGAGAAGTCATGCTAATCAAGTCACGAAAAGTTTGTTGCTATTTTATGCAATTTGCTTAAATTGATCAACACGATAATGTGCTTAGCTTAAATAGCTTAAGTTATACATATATATGTTACATATGACATGATCATTGCATAAAATACGATTTATGATTCCTTGTTGTGAAACTAGAACAATTATAGAATGCTATAATTACATATATATATATATATATATATATATATATATATATATATATATATATATATATATATATATATATATATATATATATATATATATATATATATATATACCTAAGTCATCGTAATTGCAGATGTCTCGACGAACAAGGCAGCGTGTTGGAGAAGGTGCCAGTTCCTCTACCCGACCAAGGGTATAAAGGAACCCAGACTTTTACCTGTCGCAACATCCGGCAACAATTATTTATGACGAAGAAATTTTCAAGGAAAGTTCTAGTGGAGAAAAGAGTGAAAAAGGATGAATTCGAAAATTATGGGGTAGTGAGGTGCTTCGACCGATTAGGATGGGAAGCCGTCTTAGATTTAGGTGGAGAACACATCTACCATGAAGAAGTTGTGGAGTGGATGTCCACACTCAGAAGAGAGGAGGGTCGATTCAGGGGTGATTTCACGCTGATAGGACGAGTTAATGGAAATGAGTGCCCAATGGCTGCACGTTCTCTGAGGGACATTTTTGGAGTAGATATTGGAGTCGGTGCAGATGAAGCAAGAGTCTCTAATTATGAATACAAGACGGACGCACAATTAGCATTTACGGACAGAACGTGGGAAGGAGAATGGACTACACAACTGGCGGAGATTTTAAGAATTGACTATAATGTCGCAGCGGGGTATACAGCGTATGCCAAACGCGATCTAAGCTCAATGGCGAAGGTGTTGCACAAAATTGTCACTAATAATGTGCTTCCGAGAGATAGCGATTAGACAAATATTCGGCACAAAGAGGTGACAATTCTATACTCATTGATGACGGGAGAGCCGAGTCTCTCCTTTGCATGGATTGGGATGAACGACCTTTGGTCCATGTATGACACGATGGAGAGGAAGATTATTCCTCACGGATGGGTTATATCAGAGTTTTTAAGGGCTCAATCTGCTATTTCACCCATCTTCGTTCCATGAGCAGTGCCAGCGCCGTCATCACAGCAGCCATGATCCAAAGCATCACCCTACGCCAAACGGACCAAGGGTTTGAGATTTTCAACTCAGACAAGGGGAAGACGCACAAAGAGCCATATGGTATAGAAGAAGTTGAGGCATACCACCAACACCAGGCCAAACGATTACATGCAGCCGGGAGAGCCAACGATATGTCCCAAGTGATCGCTCGTCATCACATGAGTTGGAGACCCAAACGAACCGCATTGATGATATTTACACGGGCGTGCGAGCGACGGCATTTCAGAATGCCTTTTACAATCAGCAGCACTGGGCATACACGGATGCAGTGAGAGACCATATGACCTACAATGTTGGATTGTCACACCAACAATACGAGAACTACCAGTGGCAGAATTTTGAGAGACTGAACATTGAGGAGCGAACGCCTCAATACTTCCCAGCTTATGGTCGGATCCCAACCACTACACAAGGGGACAGTGTGGTTCATCCCGCGAACATCTACCCACCGGCACCACTTATGCAAGAAGACCGGAACCCTTTCGGTGAATTCTTTGCCAGCATATTTGGACCACCACCACCACCACAGTAGCCAGGTTCTCCCGTTCCCTTTCTTTAATAGGATGATTTACTGTTTTTGCATGCATTTCTATTATCAAATAAGTGTGTTTCTTTTCAAGTACAATTGTGTGAGAAGTAAGTCGCCAGAATAATTCGATTGAATTTCCCTTATAATTTCTTGTTGTTGAGCTTGCGACCTAAATATGATGATGTTAGTTAGGTCGGTTTCAAGTAAAAAGATGTAATTAAATGAGTTTAGACATATCACAAAGAGTCATAAACACCCAAAATCAAAGAAGTGAGCTGAAACTAAGTAAGATATATCGTGTTGTAACGAGTGATAAATAACCAAAAATTTCCAAAAGCCGCTAATAATTCATGCAATAAGGGGGGGGGGGGAAGCGAACACGAATAAAGCCTCAATTCAAGTGTGGTCTAGCTGATTCAGGAGATTAACTCTGAAGGGTACCATCATGCCTAGTCCCCTAAGGTCAACTGGTCTGGGAGTGACTGTGCCAAATCCTGCTACACGGATCATCTAGAAATCCATGTTAAACTTGAACAGAAACATAGATATTGCATGAAAAAGATTAAAACGAAAAGAAAAGAAAAATTAGTAAATATAATCATGCATTGAGGAAAAAGATGGTCCAGTGACCCACGTGAATTCAATTCTGTAACCTTGAGCTAAAAGGATGATATCAGTGAGGAATTTTTGAAACAATTATCCTAGAAACATCACAGTATATCTAAAAATATTCTAGTTCGTGTCTTTGAGTTTAATTGTGTTTATGAAGGCTGGTGTTTGTATTAATAAGTTTGATTGTATCTTTCACGCTTGATAAACCCGATGTTTAAAAGTCTGATTTTCGTTGCTTGCTCGGGACGATCAAGGGTTAAGTTGAGGAAGTTTGATCGGGTTATAGATTACCATGTTTATTAAGCATAAAAGAGTTGTTTTAAATAAGAAAATGTCGTAGAATGTGCTACTATTGAATATATTTTGTGCTTGTGCAGGTAAATAAAATCCAGTCGAAGTTGGCGAAAAAAGGAAGTAAATCAGAACAATTTTTAGGAGCCAGGCGCAGAGGGGGGCGCAGCCCTGCGCCCAGAACAAGTGCTCAACAGAAATAATTAATTTGTCAAAACACGGATTTTACTGTCAGGCGCCGGGGGGGGGGGGGGGGGGGCGCAGGCCTGCGCCTACGGCTGCGCTCAACCCATTAAATTATTTTCTCAGTCGTTTTTAGGGTTTCCAGCACTTTCCAATAAATACAAAAGTCAAAGATGAAGAAAGGGGATCGTTTTTTGGAGAGAAAAGATTAGAAAGAGGTCCCGTTTGAGCGAATACGAGTACGAAGAGCACATGAGTCAAGCTACGAAATTGCTATGAAGATGGATACACAACTCTGGAGTATTACATCAATGATGTCTGGCTAATCTCACAATAATCATTCTCGGAGGAAGCACAACGCTAAGTGTTTAATTTCTATGAACAATTTCTTATGTTTGCATGGTTTTATTATTTATGTTTTGATTGTGAACGAATGATTGTTATTTGTTTGGTTGCGTTTCACAAGATAGTTCGTTGATATTTTATTATCCGTGCCGAGTTACATGTTTAATAAAGACGAGTAATCAACGTGTCACGCGCTATGCCCAAGATCACGTGACGATTCTAATAATAATTATAAAATGGTTATGTCTATGTAATCTTCACATCGTTTTATAAATTAATCACGAAGCTAAGTGTGGAATCAGGGAATGGTTATCTTCGTATTATATTTAATCAAATAACTCCGTTAAGTTTTCTTTTTACAAATCACGCAAGTAGTTAACTTATAAAGCAATTAATCATCTATTAAACCAATCACTCTTTCCAAGTAATCAAATTACAATGCTAGTCGCTTAAATACGTGAAAATTAACCTCTCGCTCTCTGTGGATATGATCCCTACTTACCCTAGCTTCTAAGGTATTTAGTGGTTATTTTTGACGGGGTAACGACACTCGCTTCACCTACCTACGGATCCAATCTTGACGCGACACCGTCCAACGAGTGTGGAATCCTC
This sequence comes from Centrapalus pauciflorus, assembly GCA_020465985.1. Lineage (NCBI taxonomy): Eukaryota > Viridiplantae > Streptophyta > Magnoliopsida > Asterales > Asteraceae > Centrapalus > Centrapalus pauciflorus. The sequence continues at coordinate 39,231 of JAANYP010004843.1, read as the reverse complement.
GTTAGTGGCTTAACGGATTGATCACACACACGAAACAAGGAGACACACACACACAATGATAGACGTAAAATCGAACGTCCCGACACGTGATTCTCTCCAAGAACACACTGAAAACTCTCTACAAGTTCGTAATCACCCGAGTACTGATTTCTACCGAAGAAACGTAATCAAAACTGATTAACTCTTAATTGTAGCCTTAACTTCGAACTGGGCATGGACAAGTTTGAGAAGGCCCAAGCCCACGAACTTGTCCACCATTATGTTCGAACCTAGGCCTTTGAACTTATTCTAGAACTTGTCTTTGAACTTGTTCTAGATTTTATGTTTGAACTTAGCTTTGAACATATGTTTGAACATATCTATGAACTTATGTTTGAACTTAAGTAAAAACATCAATCACCTACAAGTTCAAACATATATACAATCAATATCAAAACATATATCAAACATGTATTAATGTGCAATTACGAACACTTGTATAACACCTTGCTTTTATTTGCATTTTATTTTAAGTATTTTTGAGCAATTTGCGTAAAATGATGTAATTTTGAGTTTTAGTATAAATAGGAGTTGGGTGCTTCATTTTCTCACTTTTGCAAAATCCTTCTAGCAAATTCCAGAGCTTCTCTCTCTAGCCCGAAACATCTCTCTAGCTTTTCTCCCAAACCGACCGGCCAAATCTCGTGTTCTATACGGCATCGGAAAGGTCTCGAAGTGTACTACTCGAATCTACCATTGCATGTGAGATTTAATACGGTTTTGAGGTAAGAATCGTCCTTTTCGTTTTCTGCACTTTCGGTTTTGAAGCTACGAATTCGAGTTTGTCATTCTAGGCGATTTAAAGCTGATTTCGTCTGAGTTTTTGCTAAAATATGGTAGATTATGTATAATATAACTAAACCGAGGCTTATTACTTAGATTATTTGTGGATTTGAGGCTTGAAATGCATGTTTAAAGCTGTAGCATATGAACAAACTCGAGAATGCGTAGAACAAACTCGAAAATAGATAGATCAGACTCGAATAGAGTTAAATTCGAGTATGGGGTTCGAATCTAGCCTCAGATTCGAATGAAGGTTCGAATCTAAGACCCCTTCGAGTCTGTCATCGAGTCTGACTCCCTATGTTCGAGTCTGTACCTTCGAATTTAGCATGATGAGGTTCGAATCTAACCATTGTTTCGAATCTACCTTCGAATCTGTCTACATGTGCTCGAATCTATCCATTAAATTCGAATTAAATTTATAAAAATTAATGAGCAACGCGTAAATTAGCAAAATAAATAGCAAAATGATTAGTTAGAAGTTATGGCTTATAGATATAGGAATATTGAGCTAGCAATATTAATTTAGCACATGTTCTGTAATATTAAACTTCAGATATTATACATAAGCTGTTTAGCCCAGCTGCGAGTCAAAGCCAGTGCCAGTCTATATTGAGCCTAGATAAGCAAGTGCAAGCGTTATAAAGCAATTTAAAGCGTAAATAAGCCCGAGCAAGTATTTCAGAGCGTTTCAAAGCATTTTCAGTACTGTGAGTAACAGTTATTCTTGTTTACATGTTTTATATGAAATTGAGACATAAATTGCTTCTATGTGACTTCTTTGGAATTCAATAGACTTTTGTGAGTGAAGGCGAACACTGTGGTACAGGTGATGCCCAGCTTAGCCGGATCTTACATTTGATCTATTAATATGCATATTTATCTGCTATCTGTTTATTGTTCTGCATACTATACAGCAAGCCTTGTTTTAGCGTTTCTTTGTGCATCTCATAAGCATTATATTTAGTGAGCAAGCAATTCTGATGTTCACCACTATCCCTTGAGCATTATGCGGGTAGCTAGCCCCGCATCACAGATTGATCATCTGTCAGCGGTAAACCCATAGTGGTGGCATCTCCGTTCTGCGTGAAATGTCTCAATTGTGCAGTGTTCTTTCTGGGTATTAAGCAAATGAGCAAGCAAGCAAGCAAGCATAACAGCCTTTATAGGCACTTTCGCCTCATATTTTACATGCATTCATGAATATCTGTTTACTCACTAAGCATTAGCTTACAGTTGCTACTTACAAATTTTTACAGGAAAAGGTAAAGAACAAGCTGGACCTTCTGCTTAGGTCTTTTATCTGATCAACCCAGAGGACTTAGCTCATTTTCAGCTTGTGGTATAGCTTTATGATGCCTTGGGTTTTGGGTAGCTGCTTTTATTTATGTTATGATGTTTTTAGCAACTTAGTACTGTAACCATGAAGCATGTGTAGTGCAAAACTTATTGTAATGTTTTATTAGCTTTATGCATTTATTATTATTCCTGGGATAAGCAAACGTGTTTTGAAGCAAGGATGTGACAGGATGGTATCAGAGCATTAGTTTGAGGGATTCAAGTGTTAGCAATAACACTTGGACTCAAACTTTTAAGCAAAGATATTAGCTTCGAATGTCTAGGCTTTAACTTGACCTGAGATAGGCTTTGACTTTGCTTTAGGAATTGGGAAATGGGGTAGAATAGGAGTTATGCCTATTCTTATGCAAGTATTATTTATATAATTTCAGAACATGTCTGGATCTGGTGAAGGAGCTGGAGGTGGACTCACTCCTGAACAGATCATGCAAATAATGCAAACTATGCTTAACGAGAACAATGAGCGTCAAGCTAAGTTCTTGCAAGAACAGTTTCGTGCTCGTGATGAAGCCGAAACTAGGCGAAGGGAAGAACGCCAGAAGAAGCAGCATGAAGACACTGGACGCCGAAACGACGACACCGACGAGGAGGAAGCCCCTGTAGTCCCTCCGAAGGGCTGCAATTTTCGTTACTTCAAAGCTTGCGGAGCTCAACCCTTCAAGGGTGCTGCAAATTCGATCGAAGCACTTGAGTGGATCACTGGCATCGAGCGGATTTTTCTCATTAGTGACTGTGCTGAAGAATCAAAGGTCAGCTTCGCTACAACACTGTTCGAGGGTGGCGCTGTTATGTGGTGGAGGTCTCAGGAAAACATGCACGGAGCCAACTGGATTAAGTCCCTACCTTGGGATGAATTTAAGGTTATTTTCTTTCGTCAGTACTGCCCAGCTGATGAAAAGAAGCGTTTGGAAGAGAAGCTGATGTCTCTTACTCAGGGAACCAAATCGGTGACTGAGTATGAGATTGAATTCACCCGAATAAGCTTGCTGTCTGACTATCAAGTCGCTACTGAAGAGCGAAAGATCGACCGTTTTCTTATGGGTCTACATCCCGAGTATCAGAAGTTCTTGAAGCACCGGGGATATACCAACTATGCTGACTGTGTTGAAGCTGCTCGAATTCTCGAGCAGGATTTTATTCGAGCTGGAGGAGTTCCTACTTCCTCTATTAACCCGACATGTCCATCACCGCCCAAGAAATCGCGCACCGGAAGCTATTCTGGATCTTCATCCAGATATTCTCAGCCACAACAGTCTCAGTACCGACAGTTCAGCTCGCCTACGGCACAGCAAACTCGATCTTATGCGGTACATTCTGAGCCGAGGCAGTGTCGCCGCTGCCAGAAGTCACACATTGGGCGTTGTAACCCCAATGATGTGAGGTGCTATGTGTGCAACGAAATAGGACATAGCAGTGAAGAATGTCCTAACAGAGTTAAAGTTTGCAACAATTGTTTACGCCCTGGACATAATGAGCATGCATGTACGCATCCGTTCAGCATGATTTACCCGAGTGCAGAGCATCATCCACGATTGCAGCAGCAGCAGCACCGACCCCAACAACAATATCATCAACAAAGACAGAATCAACCAGCCCGACATAGCGCATCGCGTGGAGGTTCCAGACGCCGTAATGAGTCAACTAGGAGTCAGAATCGCGCATTCCAAATAACAGCCGAGCAAGCGAAGGAAATACCAGATGTGGTATCTGGTACGTTTCTTGTTAACTCTATCCCTGCTAGAGTTATTTTCGATTCAGGAGCCAATCGCTCTTTTATATCAAGTGCATTTGCATCTAAGCTTGGAATTACTCCGACAACTCTGCCTGTTATATTTGATATCGAAACGGCCAGTAACGTGTGCGTGTCCACCAATAAAATTTATCGCGACTGCATAATTCTGTTAGATAATTGCACGTTCCAACTTGACCTCATTCCTATGAACTTTCACGAATTCGACGTCATCGTCGGTATGGATTGGCTTGATCATCATGACGCCAACATTGTCTGCAAGAAGAAGTTGATAAAGCTCACTACACCGGATGGCCGCAGTATCTGCATCTATGGTGATAGAAAGAAAGGTGACTTATGTTTAATTTCTGTAGTCAAAGCTAGGAAACATATAGCTAAGGGATGCGTGTCATACTTAGCATATGCAATAGATGCTAAGTCTGAAAAGAAAGCATTAGCCGAGGTTCCGATAGCCTCCGAGTTTCCCGATGTCTTTCCCGAGGACATCTCTGGACTCCCACCAGACCGTCAGGTGGAGTTCAGAATTGATTTAGTGCCCGGCGCGGCACCAATTGCTCGAGCCCCGTATAGACTTGCACCTGCTGAGATGCAAGAAATGATGAAGCAATTGCAAGAATTGCTTGACAAGGGACTCATACGACCAAGTTCATCTCCCTGGGGAGCTCCTGTTTTATTCGTTAAGAAGAAAGATGGGACTCTCCGGATGTGCATTGATTATAGGGAGTTGAACAAGGTAACAATAAAGAACAAATATCCATTGCCCAGAATAGACGATCTTTTCGACCAGCTTCAGGGAGCCAGTTACTTCTCAAAGATCGATCTTAGATCTGGGTATCATCAGCTCAAAGTTCATGAAGAAGACGTCCCTAAAATGGCTTTCCGTACCAGATATGGGCATTACGAGTTTCTTGTTATGCCCTTTGGCCTTACAAACGCTCCTGCGGCGTTCATGGATCTGATGAACCGCGTTTGTAGACCAATGCTCGATAAGTCTGTTATCGTCTTTATAGACGATATTCTCATCTACTCGAAAACTGAAGCTGAGCATGCTGTGCATCTTAGAGAGCTGCTAGAGTTGCTGCGCAAGGAGCGACTTTACGCCAAGTTCTCTAAATGCGAATTTTGGTTGCGACAGGTGCTTGCAATCTCGATTTATTCATTTTTTTAGCTTATCTTTTCTTAAATTTCATGCTCAGCGTTAACTTGCAAATCTTGTATCTTATCAGATACAATTCCTTGGTCATGTGATATCTGGTGAAGGAATCTCTGTGGATCCTTCTAAGATAGAAGCCATTCAAAATTGGGAAGCTCCCAAATCAGCTACCGAGATCCGAAGTTTCTTGGGATTGGCGGGTTACTACCGTCGATTCATTAAGGACTTCTCAAAACTAGCCATGCCTCTTACATCTCTAACTCGCAAGAATGTTCCCTTTATTTGGGAAGAAGCTCAAGAGAACGCATTCCGAACTTTAAAACAGAAACTCACCAAAGCACCTATTCTGGCCTTACCCGAAGGCAATGAAGACTTTGTAGTCTTCAGCGATGCTTCATATCAAGGGCTTGGGTGTGTTTTGATGCAAAGAGGCAGAGTCATAGCATATGCTTCTCGCCAACTTAAGGATCATGAAAAGAGTCATCCGACTCATGACCTTGAACTTGCTGCTGTGACTTTTGCGTTGAAAACATGGCGGCATTATCTCTACGGCACCAAATGTCAGCTGTATACGGATCACAAGAGCCTTAAGTATATATTCAGCCAGAAGGAGCTCAACATGCGCCAGCGACGCTCCATGGAACTCATCAAAGACTATGACTGTGATATTCTTTATCACCCTGGCAAAGCGAATGTGGTGGCCGACGCATTGAGTCGTAAATCCTACTCTGCTAAATGTCTCTATACCTTGACTCATACTTCGTTTTCATCTACTCTGATCGATGAAATTCTCGTTGCTCAAGCCGAAGCCCTAAAAGGGGAAAACCTCAACTCTGAGGACATGAAAGGGCAACTTCAGTTCTTAACCGATAGCCCTCGTGGCTTGAAGCTTTTCAAAAATCGTGTCTGGGTTCCGAAATTTGGTAATGTTCGATAGAAAATTCTTTCGGAAGCCCACTGTTCTAACTTCTCGGTACATCCTGGCAGCACCAAGATGTACAACGATCTAAAAGCCGAATATTGGTGGCCCGGTATGAAAAGAGACGTAGGCCAATATGTCGATAATTGTGTTACATGCCGGTTAGTCAAAGCGGAGCATCAGCAGCCTTACGGCAGTCTTCAGCCCTTACCGATCCCCGAGTGGAAGTTCGATCACATAACGATGGACTTTGTGACGAAGTTGCCGACTACACGAAGACAGCACGACGCAATATGGGTTATCGTGGATCGCCTAACCAAAGTCGCACACTTCATTCCGATTCGCGAAAACTATTCACTTGAGAAACTAGCCAAGTTGTATATAGACGAGATCGTTACTCGACACGGAGTGCCTCTGTCTATTGTTTCCGATCGCGACAGCCGATTTACTTCGAGGTTCTGGACTGCATTACAAGAAGGTTTAGGCACCAAGATCAGAATGAGCACGGCGTATCATCCGCAGCCTGATGGCCAGAGTGAGCGCACAATTCTTACACTCGAAGACATGCTGCGAGCATGTGTCCTTGAGTTTAGCGGTAGTTGGGACGACCACTTGCCGTTAGCAGAGTTTTCTTATAACAATAGTTACCACTCATCCATCAAAGCCGCACCTTTCGAAGCCTTATACGGACGCAAGTGCCGAACTCCTACGTGTTGGCATGAAGCCGGTGAAGCACCAATCGCCGGTCCCGAGCTACTTCAGCAGACAAATGAAAAGATCCGAATTATACGTCAACGATTGGAAACTGCTCAATCTCGACAGAAATCGTATCACGACCGACGCCATAAGCCTTTAGAATTCCAGAAGGACGACTATGTTGTATTAAAAGTCTCGCCGATGAAAGGAGTGTTCAGATTCGGCAAGCGTGGCAAGTTAGCACCACGATTCGTTGGTCCTTTCAAGATCACCGAGCGTGTTGGAACTCAATCTTATCTGTTGGACTTTTCGAGCGAACTGTCCAACATACACCCCGTGTTTCACGTTTCGCAACTAAGGAAGTGCAAAGAGGATGACAGAGAAAAGTGGGCCGATCATCTGAGCTACAAGATCAACGAGAAACTGCAATGTGACGAGCCAGAAGTTATTCTAGAAACAAAGATGAAGAAGTTGAGGAATCGAGAGGTAGCAATGGTGTTGGTGCAATGGAGGACTTCTCACGGAACTTCTCAGACCTGGGAATCTGAGCAAGACATGAGAGTTCGATATCCACATCTATTTGAGCCTTAGGTACTTCGAGGACGAAGTGCAAGCGTGGTGGGCTCATACTATAACACCTTGCTTTTATTTGCATTTTATTTTAAGTATTTTTGAGCAATTTGCGTAAAATGATGTAATTTCGAGTTTTAGTATAAATAGGAGTTGGGTGCTTCATTTTCTCACTTTTGCAAAATCCTTCTAGCAAATTCCAGAGCTTCTCTCTCTAGCCCGAAACATCTCTCTAGCTTTTCTCCCAAACCGACCGGCCAAATCTCGTGTTCTATACAGCATCGGAAAGGTCTCGAAGTGTACTACTCGAATCTACCATTGCATGTGAGATTTAATACGGTTTTGAGGTAAGAATCGTCCTTTTCGTTTTCTGCACTTTCGGTTTTGAAGCTACGAATTCGAGTTTGTCATTCTAGGCGATTTAAAGCTGATTTCGTCTGAGTTTTTGCTAAAATATGGTAGATTATGTATAATATAACTAAACCGAGGCTTATTACTTAGATTATTTGTGGATTTGAGGCTTGAAATGCATGTTTAAAGCTGTAGCATATGAACAAACTCGAGAATGCGTAGAACAAACTCGAAAATAGATAGATCAGACTCGAATAGAGTTAAATTCGAGTATGGGGTTCGAATCTAGCCTCAGATTCGAATGAAGGTTCGAATCTAAGACCCCTTCGAGTCTGTCATCGAGTCTGACTCCCTATGTTCGAGTCTGTACCTTCGAATTTAGCATGATGAGGTTCGAATCTAACCATTGTTTCGAATCTACCTTCGAATCTGTCTACATGTGCTCGAATCTATCCATTAAATTCGAATTAAATTTATAAAAATTAATGAGCAACGCGTAAATTAGCAAAATAAATAGCAAAATGATTAGTTAGAAGTTATGGCTTATAGATGTTGGAATATTGAGCTAGCAATATTAATTTAGCACATGTTCTGTAAATATTAAACTTCAGATATTATACATAAGCTGTTTAGCCCAGCTGCGAGTCAAAGCCAGTGCCAGTCTATATTGAGCCTAGATAAGCAAGAGCAAGCGTTATAAAGCAATTTAAAGCATAAATAAGCCCGAGCAAGTATTTCAGAGCGTTTCAAAGCATTTCCAGTACTGTGAGTAACAGTTATTCTTGTTTACATGTTTTATATGAAATTGAGACATAAATTGCTTCTATGTGACTTCTTTGGAATTCAATAGACTTTTGTGAGTGAAGGCGAACACTGTGGTACAGGTGATGCCCAGCTTAGCCGGATCTTACATCTGATCTATTAATATGCATATTTATCTGCTATCTGTTTATTGTTCTGCATACTATACAGCAAGCCTTGTTTTAGCGTTTCTTTGTGCATCTCATAAGCATTATATTTAGTGAGCAAGCAATTCTGATGTTCACCACTATCCCTTGAGCATTATGCGGGTAGCTAGCCCCGCATCACAGATTGATCATCTGTCAGCGGTAAACCCATAGTGGTGGCATCTCCGTTCTGCGTGAAATGTCTCAATTGTGCAGCGTTCTTTCTGGGTATTAAGCAAATGAGCAAGCAAGCAAGCAAGCATAACAGCCTTTTTAGGCACTTTCGCCTCATATTTTACATGCATTCATGAATATCTGTTTACTCACTAAGCATTAGCTTACAGTTGCTACTTACAAATTTTTACAGGAAAAGGTAAAGAACAAGCTGGACCTTCTGCTTAGGTCTTTTATCTGATCAACCCAGAGGACTTAGCTCATTTTCAGCTTGTGGTATAGCTTTATGATGCCTTGGGTTTTGGGTAGCTGCTTTTATTTATGTTATGATGTTTTTAGCAACTTAGTACTGTAACCATGAAGCATGTGTAGTGCAAAACTTATTGTAATGTTTTATTAGCTTTATGCATTTATTATTATTCCTGGGATAAGCAAACGTGTTTTGAAGCAAGGATGTGACAACTTGGACTATTACAAAATATCATCTATACCTAGACTGCTATCGTCATATAGGATGCACTAACAGTATAATGTCACTAGTAGACGGCAGAAACTTGACTTTCTTAATCTTAGAGGTAGTGTTAGACACCTTAGTTGACTTATCCTTTTCAGATTCAGTTCTAGTTGCTACCTCTGATTCGACCGGTTCATCGGTTTTATCCTGAGGTGAGGCACATAATTATTGTTGAAAGGTGGAGGACTCTCTTGATAAACTAAACCTACTGGTTTCTTAGACTGTTTTTGAGCTTCTAAGATTTTTTCTACGTGTAGAGACGAATTCCTAAACTTTTCAAGCTTACTATTTACCTCAGCAATCTTAACTCTTGATTCTGCTAGTTCTACATCCTTAATTGTAAGTTCTTTGGTTAAAGCTTCTACATGCTCATACATAATTTCTATCCTGACACATTGTTCACTTAATTTGTCTTTTAGAACTATGACATCCTGAGCATCCACTTTCAAATTATTCCTTAGATCTTCCTTAATATCTAGAAGACTAGTGTTATCTGATTTTAATGATTGTACTTGAGCTGTTAATGAGTTATGTGTTTCTTGAACTAGATTTAATCTATCATTTAAAGTAACACTTAAAACACATAAATCATGGAATGTAGAAAAGTTTAGAGTTACCTTTTTGTGATCCTATTCGACGTTAGCCATTTTAGCAGCAAATTCCAGAATGGACTGATTCTCTTACTTTTCCACCATCAAAGGACTTGTATCATTTTCTGCTTGGTGTCCACTACAACTTCTTCAGCTCTGTCATCCCTAGTCTCAGTTACTTCAGCCATAAAGGCTCTAGCATTCAACTCCGGATGAGTACTCCAATCATAAGTTCCATCAAGCTGTCTGTTAGATGATACATTTGTTAAGAAACCAGCGATGGCTGCTTGATTCCTAGAACCACCAGATTGATATCTTCCTTGAGTCTGATTCTGATAATACTCAACTTTGGGTCTTTGACATTCTCTTGCAAAGTGTCCCAATCCTTGGCAATTGTAACACTTAACCTTTGATATGTCAAACCCAACCTTGTTGTTGCCTACGTTCAGATTTCTCCCTGTTCTCTTCATGAACCGCTTGACCCTCTGAGTCACCATGGCCAGTTGCCACTGTAGGTCCATTTCCTCAAAGTCAGCAGGATCCACCTGATCGTAGTCTTCTTCCCATAACGCAAGATCGTTTATCTTCCCTTGAACACAATTGTCATACGCTGCAACAAATGAAGCTAAAAGATTCAGATGATCTTCACCCAATTTTGCGCTCATTGGAATGGATTCTTCTCCCGAGAAGAATGCTGTGGCCCCCGACTTCAGTTCACCAGTAATTGACGGCTTTGATTTTCCAAAATACATTTCTGGATCTTGAACCTGTTTCAACTCCCATTCTTTCTTTTGTAACTTGAAGGTATAATCCCTCAACGATGCAATTACACCTTCAAGAGTGAAAGTCTCGAACTTCTCTTCATCATGCTTTATTAACGCTGTGTACCTCTCCCACTTCGCCGATAAAGCATCTAGAAGATTTTCGATCTTCTCAGTCTCTTGATAATCGACATTGTGATTGTCAGGCTCAGTTAACAGATGATAAAATCTAGTGACTGTCTCATCTAACGTCTCATTCTTCAAAGCCTTGAAAATAGCAAACTGCTGTTTCAGCATCTCAATTCTACCCTTGCGAACCCTTGGATTTCCCTCACACCTCTTCTCTAGAGCATCCCATAGCTCTTTAGAAGTTCTATGATTTCTTAAAGTGTGTAGGATTTCTTCAGGTAACGCCATCCTGATTATTAAGAATGCTCGGTTTTCGGCCTCAAAAAGATTCTTGTCATCATCCGTCATATTCTGATAAGTTAAGACTCTTTGTCGGCCTCTAACTCTTACGTAGGAGGAATATATCCCTCATCGATGCAAATCCACATACGCATGTCGTTGAATCGAGCAAAATCAACAAACCTATCCTTCCACCAATAGTAGTCCTCCAATTTCATCAGCTTTGGCGGAGAATTTGCTTTGCCGACCTCGTCGTCCATTTCGATAAATTTTTGCAAACTCGACATTCTTTCTAAACTTTTTGTTTTCGAACTTAAACAATTTAATTTAAAAAAATTAATTTAAAATAAACCCTTCGAACTTAGGTAAGTTCGAATTAATTTAATTTAAAATTCGTTTGAAAATTAAATTTGAATTTTTTTTTAAGTTCAAATAACTGCAATGTAACAGCCCGTAATTTATTAGATATAAATTACAGCCTCAAACCTAGGGTATTTAAATGATTTTGACTAAAATATTAGTAATTAACTGAAAACATGCATTATAAATGGTTAATTATATTAAGTTATAATTAATTATGAAAACTTGTCCAAATTAGCCGAAATAAATTTAATAATTAAATTTATTTAATTGACAAATTAAAGACTTGAAAATGACAAAAATGGACTAAAATGAAGAAAACTAGTCTAAAAATATAATTCTAGCAAAACTAGAACCTCCTTACTATTATTTGCATCTGAAAATGCAAATCAGATTTATTAAGATTAAAAATGGTCAATTCCTGAAATTTAGTAGAAAATTAGATTTTTCTCTATTTCCTATAAATAGAACATAATCCCTCCTTGAATTTGTTTAGCCAAAAATTTTGATTTTCCCTTTGAGACTCTCTCTCTCTAACAAATCCGACTTCTCTCTAACTTTTCTCCTAATTGGCTCAACGAAAACTCGTGATTTATACGTCATCGGATAGATATCGTCGAGCTCTACCATAATCTGCCATTGCATGTTCGATTTTGTTCTGATTTGAGGTAAGTTCGACCCTTTTTCTTTCTCTTTTGTTCCGGTTTTGAGATGAAATTCGAATTTGTTCAATTCTTCTTCATTCAAAGCTGATTTGCTCTCGATTAGGACTTGATTTTGTTTGGAAAACGTCTATAATCATCCAAACTCATATGCTATAGCTTGGACAAAGGTTAGTGACAATTTCTCCCTTATTTAAGCTCGATTTTAGTTGCTGCTGTATTTTGAATACAAAGACCCGAAACATTGATGTTGGATATGTAATAAACTCGAAAATGTGTTAAAAATGAACCTTTAATGAACCTATAAATGTTCCTTGACGTTTTAGGAAATTTGAACTAGAAATGCATGCTTAAATGATGAACAAGATGAACAAATCGAGAGTAACATGAACAAATTCGAATTCATCATCAGATTATATTTGAAATTGATTAAATTAATGACTTTTGGTATGCAAAGGGACTAAATTCGAAATCTCCCTAAATTAGAACCCTAAATTCGAATTTAATCCCTAAATTCGAACCCTAAATTCGAAATCCCCTAAATTCGAATTTAATTCCCCTAAATTCGAATTTGTCTACTTAAATTCGAATTTTATCCCCCTAAATTCGAATTTGTCTACTTAATTTCGAATCTCCCTAAATTTGAACCCCAAATTCGAAGCTAACTATGTTCGGGAGGCATTAAATTGTAAATCAAATCAAGTTCTTGATGAACTTGATCGGCCTTATGTTTTGTGCATGATTTTAAATTTAAAAGCAACTCATATTGTGATGACCATAAAATTCACAAGTTTTCTAGATTCATGACAATTGTATGCTCAATTAATTTAAACAGGCACTATATGAACCCTCGACTTTGGGACAAAACTTATGTAACAACCTAATTTTGATCTAGTCGTAAATTCAGTAATATTTTGAACCGATAGTGTAATAAAGTTACATTATTTGAATTATAATTTAATTAAGTGATGAAATATTTATATTTATGAATTAATAAACTATTAAGGGAATTAAATAAAATAGATATAATATGCAACAATGAAAGTGAGTTAGCTAGCAAATATAACTAGACGACGTATATAAACGAGAAATTAGATTCAAAATCAGAATTTGTTCTCTCTCTCTAACTCTCTCTCTCTAAACTCTCTCTCTAGCTTTCTCTCTCTACCTTCTCTCTAGAAATTCTCCTAAACCGACCGTCTGATTATCAAGATATATATATCATTAGGAAGATCTCGGCGAATACTACGCGAATATACTAGTTCCTGCGTGAGTTCAGACGAATTGAGGTAAGTATATATATATTTCCGTTTTATATATATATGGTATTCTCGAATCTATAAAGTTTTATGAAATTTAAAGCCATTTTTATCAAAATTAACTAGAATAAGTGTAAGATAATCGAACATAGGCTTAATATTGAATATATATGTGATTTATGCCTTAGAAATTCAAGTTTTAGAGTTGCAAATATGATTAGATTCGAGGATGTTATGATCAGATTCGAAAATGCATAGAACAGACTCGAAATGGAGTTAGATTCGAAAATACCTAATTAGATTCGAATTTGTGTATGGTTCGAATCTAGTCACCTAGATTCGAGGCTATGTATGTTCGAATCTATGTGTTCGAATCTAGGAATGTGCATCGAGTCTAAGTCTTAAATTCGAATCTATACGCATGCTAGTATCGAATCTAATCTCATTGTCTCGAATGTGTATGAGCTTCGAATCTATTCACTAGATTCGAATGAGCTTCTTTTCGAATCTATGATATTCGAATCTGTTGCCTTTAATTCGAATCTGATTTAGTTCCAAGCCTAAGATGATATATGAACAAACAAGTTATCAGAATCAGATAAAATAAAGATTTTAACGACTAAAGAAATGATGATAATGATATGATATTGATATGGTATGATATGATAATTCTGGACAGGTTCAGTGAAATTCTGAACATTAGACAAAGATTTTAAAAGATTTAAAGCGGGTCAGAGACTTGATTTGACAGAGAACAGATTGATAAAATCCTGAGATAACTCAGGTGGCAGATTCATATATCTGTTTGACCAAGACCCAAACTGTGAGTTATAGATATTCAAATTGAACATGCAAAGATCCGTTTGAGATATATTGATGCTGTTACATTATTTGACATTCATTTATCAGCTGGATTGAGACCTGTGCACACCATGGATGGGTGTTGCCCAGTGAATCATGATAGCTATTTGCTTATCATTTCATATTGCATTTATTAGCGCTTCAGACTTTGCTTTATGATTCGTTGCTATCATGACTCCTAAGACTTATGCTTACTTCATTGATCAGACTTGATAAGAATTATTCAGCTTGACTAGCCCTTATGGTCTATTGTTCTAGACCCGGCTATTCCACCAGTTCTCACGAACTTGGTAATGACCTCCGATGTTCGGCCATGTTGACCTACTGGTAGCTAGCCCAGTATGTGGCTGATCCCCACGATATAAGCGTGAGTGTGGTTTGAACATCATCCGATCTTAAGATACTATATCTCAATCATGATGAGGGCTGTAGCGGCAGCCAAGACTTATCACGCTTAGAATTATGACTCCGCTTGACACGCATGTTAATATTGAAAATCTATAAACTCACTAAGCATTGCTTACAGATGTTACCTTATAATTTTACAGGAAAAAGCAAAGGAAAGTCACCTGCCGGACCTAGCACTTAGGTCTTACACGATCAAGACAGAAGTATCATAGACCTCTACTCAGCAAACTCATTTTGGTACTAATTGGATGATGATGTTATGGTGATCTGGGTAGATTTATTTTGATAATATGATGACATGAATTAGATTAGACTTGTGCCCTTTATAAGTTTAATTTAAAAACCGTAACTGTATTAAACTTAAATCTTAATAGCTTGTACTGTAATTTAATTTTCCGCATTATAATTACTCTATCTTAGTTTGTTTGATATCGTATTGCATGATGTGGGACCTAGACTGGTGAGAACTGCCCCGTAAGGGGTGGTCTTCACAGGATGGTATCAGAGCCCATAGTTTGAGTGAATCAAGTATTACGTAAGTATACTTGATCTCAAACTGAAGCAATACATATATATCAATCATTTAGGTGGATTGAACTGAGATAGGATGTACAGACTATTAGGATGGGAAAAGGGTACATAGATCTAAGTCTATAAACTGATAGTTAATTGATTTTAATTTTCAGCTAAGATGTCAGGATCAGGATCAGGTGACATACCAAACAACATGACCCCACAACAAATGTTTGAGATGATGCAACAATTACTAGCACAACACTCAGAACAACAGAATAAGATTATGCAAGAACAGTTTCAGGCCAGAGATGAGGCCGAAGCTAAAAGACGTAATGATAAGAAAAATAAACGAAAAGATAAGCAAGTCCAGAATGAAAAATCTGATTCTGATAATTCAAATCCTGAAACCCAAATCGAGCAGCCTAAAGGCTGTAAGTTTAAGGATTTCTAAGCCAGCGGTGCCCTGAACTTCGAGGGTACAGTTGATCCGATTCAGGCGATGGATTGGATCAGTCATACGGAAGAAATATTTAGAATCTCTGACTGTTTAGATTCTAAGAAAGTGAGCTACGCGTCTGCGTTGTTTGTTGGAGCTGCTCGCGCATGGTGGAAAACCCAGCGAAGTATATATGGTGAGGAGGTGATTCAGACTTTAGAATGGGAGCAGTTTCTTGAAATGTTCAATGCAAAGTACTGCCCGGTCGACCAGCGAGATAAAATGGAAGTACAACTGATGCAGCTGACTCAGGGAACGAAGACAGTCGACGAATACGAGCACGAGTTTTCGCGATTATGCGGTTATTCCTCATACCAAGTGGCAACAGAGGAAAGGAAAATGAATAGGTTCCGAGTAGGACTCAATCCCAGATATCGACATCCCATGAGTGCGATCAAATATAAGAGCTATCTGGAAATGGTCGAAGCAGCCAGACAGATCGAGAGGGGATATTTAGAATACGGCGATCAGCTTTATGCTCCGTCTACTAACCCGATGAATCCGTCTCCCCCAAAGAAACAGCGATTTGGCAGATTCTTTAGGCCAAATAAGTCTCAGACACAATCTCAGCAATCCCATCAGTATAGTTCACAACCGAAAGCGCAAGCCTACTCCCTCACGAACGAGCCACGATTCTATAAGCGATGCCGAAGATCACACATGGGACTATGTAACCCAGAAGACGTTACTTGCTTCGCGTGCAACATGATCGGTCATAGTAGTGAAGAATGTCCACAGCAGGGACGTGGATGTGCGAAATGCGGTAAGAGAGGGCACTTCATGTATCAGTGTCGTAGCGGACCACGTTATCAGCCACAGTCATCAGCTGGAGGGTCGACAGTTAAAAGTTCTGCTGCAACACCAACTGCAAGGACACGTGCGTTCCAAATAACGGCTGAAGAGGCGAGAGAAACACCTGACGTAGTCACCGGTACGTTTCTGTTAAATACGATACCTGCTCGTGTGTTATTTGATTCTGGCGCTAGTCGTTCCTTCATATCGACTTCTTTTGCATCGAGATTATCTAAGTCCCCATCGAAGCTTCCTGTTATACTTGACATTGAGACAGCCAGTAACAGCTATGTTATGGCTGATTCTGTTTATCGAAACTGCACACTACTAGTCGATAATATTGTATTCAATCTCGACCTCATCCCGATACCGTTGAAAGAGTTCGATGTCATCATCGGCATGGACTGGCTAATGAACAATGAGGCTACAATTATCTGCAATCGGCGAATCATTAGAATCAAATCTTCAGACGGCCGAGTATTAGAGATCAAGGGCGAGAAGCGGAAAGGTGCACACTGCTTCATATCTGTTAAAAAAGCGCATAAGTATTTATCTAAGGGTCATGAATCCTACGTATGCTATGTCGCATCGGAATCTATCTCTGAAGCCCAAAAGAAATCATTATCTGACATTCCTATCGTCTGTGAGTTCCCAGAAGTATTTCCTGACGATATTTCTGGAGTGCCACCGGAACGTCAAGTCGAGTTTAGTATTGACTTGGTTCCTGGTGCGGCTCCTATTGCCAAAGCTCCTTACAGACTTGCACCTGCAGAAATGCAGGAAATGTCAAAGCAACTGCAAGAGCTATTGGAGAAGGGATTTATCCGACCGAGTTCTTCTCCGTGGGGTGCACCAGTACTATTTGTTAAAAAGAAAGACGGAACTTTCCGTATGTGCATCGACTACCGCGAGTTGCACAAGGTTACAATAAAGAATAAGTATCCTCTGCCCAGAATCGATGATCTGTTTGATCAGTTACAAGGAGCCAGTTACTTTTCAAAAATAGATCTTCGTTCTGGGTATCATCAGTTAAAAGTCAGAGAAGAAGATATTCCAAAGACAGCCTTCCGTACAAGATACGGTCATTACGAATTTCTCGTGATGCCGTTTGGATTAACGAATGCACCAGCGGCGTTCATGGATCTCATGAATCGCGTGTGCAGACCAATGTTGGATAAATCAGTTATCGTGTTCATATACGATATTCTGATTTACTCCAAAACGGAGGCTGATCATTCTATTCATTTACGACAGTTGCTAGAGTTATTAAGAAAAGAAAGACTCTATGCAAAGTTTTCTAAGTGCGAATTCTGGCTCAGACAGGTATAATTTCTATTATATAAGTCTTGAGCTGTTTTCTTAACTATTCTATGATTCACCTCAGAATTTGAATTTCTATCTTGATTCTTATAGATCCAGTTCCTTGGCCATGTTGTTTCTGGCGAAGGAATTTCCGTTGATCCTTCGAAAGTCGAGGCCGTTCAGAAATGGCAAATGCCTCGCAATGCCTCTGAAATAAGAAGTTTCCTCGGATTGGCTGGTTACTACCGGCGATTCATAAAGGACTTCTCGAAGATTGCTGTACCTCTAACGATGCTAACACGAAAGAATACTCCTTTCGTTTGGTCTGATAAACAGCAAGAGGCATTTGACATTCTGAAGCAAAAGCTTATTCAAGCGCCGATTCTAGCCTTGCCAGAAGGTAATGATGATTTTGTCGTTTACAGCGACGCATCTGGTACTGGCTTAGGATGTGTTCTAATGCAAAGGGGAAAAGTAATTGCCTATGCTTCAAGGCAATTGAAAGACTACGAGAAAAGTGCACCAACTCGTGATCTTGAGTTGGCTGCCGTTACCTTTGCTTTGAAAATCTGGCGTCACTATCTATATGGGACTCGGTGTCAGCTCTACACCGATCACAAGAGTCTCAAACATCTTTTCACTCAAAAAGATCTGAATATGAAGCAGCGTCGATCCTTGGAGCTTATCAAGGATTATGATTGCGAGATCTTATATCATCCCGGCAAAGCAAATGTTGTCGCGGATGCATTGAGTAGAAAAGTGTATCCTGAAAAGTGCTGTTATGCCCTAACTCCAGTTATATTCTCTTCTGATCTTATTGAAGATATTCGAGCTGCTCAAACTGAAGCGCTAAAAGAAGAGAACATAGATTTTGAAAATCTAAAAGGGCAATTACAATCTCTAACTCTAAACCATTTGGGACTTCACTGTCTCAAGGGAAACCGAATCTGGGTTCCTAAATATGGTTCTATTCGTAGCACTCTTCTGTCTGAAGCTCATCAGTCCAAGTTATCTATTCATCCTGGCAGCTCAAAGATGTACTTTGATCTGAAAGCTGACTATTGGTGGCCAGGAATGAAGAAAGACATCAGTAAGTGTGTTGAAAGCTGCAGAGTTTGTCAGATGGTTAAGGCAGAACATCAGAAACCCTTCGGGGATATGCAACCACTGCCAGTTCCTGAATGGAAGTGGGAGCATATAACAATGGATTTCATCACAAAGCTGCCGAAGACCAAAAGACAGCACGACTCTATCTGGGTAGTCGTGGATCGATTAACGAAGTCAGCCCACTTCATACCGATGAAAGAAACTTATTCTCTCGATAGATTGGCGCAGTTGTACATCACAGAAATTATTTCTCGTCATGGTGTGCCGAAATCTATCGTATCAGATCGTGATAGTCGTTTCACATCCAGATTCTGGCAAGCACTACAAGATGGGATGGGTACTCGGATCTCTATGAGTACTGCTTATCATCCTAGTGCAGATGGTCAGAGTGAATGTACTATCCTTACTCTTGAAGATATGCTTCGAGCCTGCGTTCTTGATTTAGGTGGTAACTGGGATGACCACTTGCCGTTGGTCGAATTTTCATACAATAACATTTATCATTCAACAATCAAGATGGCTCCTTTTGAGGCTTTATACGGAAGAAAGTGCAGAACTCCTACCTGTTGGCGCGAAACAGGCGAATCGCCAATAGCAGGACCTGCCCTTCTACAGTTGACTCACGAAAAGATACAACTCGTTAGAAGGAATATTCTTGAAGCTCAAAGCAGGCAGAAGTCATATTATGATAACCGGCATAGATCAATCAGTTTTGCAGTTAACGATTGGGTG
Organism: Centrapalus pauciflorus; assembly: GCA_020465985.1. Classification (NCBI taxonomy): domain Eukaryota; kingdom Viridiplantae; phylum Streptophyta; class Magnoliopsida; order Asterales; family Asteraceae; genus Centrapalus; species Centrapalus pauciflorus. The sequence goes on along the minus strand of JAANYP010004843.1, from coordinate 19,722 downwards.
ATGTTGAAAGTATCCCCAATGAAGAATGTGGTGCGATTCTTTAAAAGAAACAAGCTAGCTCCAAGATTTATTGGTCCGTTCAAGATTGTGGAAAAGATTGGAAATCAATCTTATCGTCTTGAACTACCGACTGACTTAGCTGGAATACATCCTGTATTTCATGTTAGTCATCTAAGAAAGAGTTTAGCTGATTAAAGGGAAGTTCAGATACCACATGTTAACCTGCAGATTGATGAGAAGCTTCGTGTGGTTGAAGAGCCAGAACGTAATCTGGACTCAAAGACCAAAAAGCTTCGGAATAAAGAGATACAGATGGTGCTCGTCCAGTGGAAACACCACAAAGGTTCGCATCAGTCTTGGGAATCGAGAGATGTTATGAAAGCTACTTATCCAAGTCTGTTCGAACGTAGCTAACTTCGGGGACGAAGTTTGTGCGTGGTGGAGCCCATTCTGTAACAACCTAATTTTGATCTAGTCGTAAATTCAGTAATATTTTGAACCGATAGTGTAATAAAGTTACATTATTTGAATTATAATTTAATTAAGTGATGAAATATTTATATTTATGAATTAATAAACTATTAAGGGAATTAAATAAAAGAGATATAATATGCAACAATGAAAGTGAGTTAGCTAGCAAATATAACTAGACGACGTATATAAACGAGAAATTAGATTCAAAATCAGAATTTGTTCTCTCTCTCTAACTCTCTCTCTCTAAACTCTCTCTCTAGCTTTCTCTCTCTACCTTCTCTCTAGAAATTCCCCTAAACCGACCGTCTGATTATCAAGATATATATATCATTAGGAAGATCTCGGCGAATACTACGCGAATATACTAGTTCCTGCGTGAGTTCAGACGAATTGAGGTAAGTATATATATATTTCCGTTTTATATATATATGGTATTCTCGAATCTATAAAGTTTTATGAAATTTAAAGCCATTTTTATCAAAATTAACTAGAATAAGTGTAAGATAATCGAACATAGGCTTAATATTGAATATATATGTGATTTATGCCTTAGAAATTCAAGTTTTAGAGTTGCAAATATGATCAGATTCGAGGATGTTATGATCAGATTCGAAAATGCATAGAACAGACTCGAAATGCAGTTAGATTCGAAAATACCTAATTAGATTCGAATTTGTGTATGGTTCGAATCTAGTCACCTAGATTCGAGGCTATGTATGTTCGAATCTATGTGTTCGAATCTAGGAATGTGCATCGAGTCTAAGTCTTAAATTCGAATCTATATGCATGCTAGTATCGAATCTAATCTCATTGTCTCGAATGTGTATGAGCTTCGAATCTATTCACTAGATTCGAATGAGCTTCTTTTCGAATCTATGATATTCGAATCTGTTGCCTTTAATTCGAATCTGATTTAGTTCCAAGCCTAAGATGATATATGAACAAACAAGTTATCAGAATCAGATAAAATAAAGATTTTAACGACTAAAGAAATGATGATAATGATATGATATTGATATGGTATGATATGATAATTCTGGACAGGTTCAGTGAAATTCTGAACAGTTAGACAAAGATTTTAAAAGATTTAAAGCGGGTCAGAGACTTGATTTGACAGAGAACAGATTGATAAAATCCTGAGATAACTCAGGTGGCAGATTCATATATCTGTTTGACCAAGACCCAAACTGTGAGTTATAGATATTCAAATTGAACATGCAAAGATCCGTTTGAGATATATTGATGCTGTTATATTATTTGACATTCATTTATCAGCTGGATTGAGACCTGTGCACACCATGGATGGGTGTTGCCCAGTGAATCATGATAGCTATTTGCTTATCATTTCATATTGCATTTATTAGCGCTTCAGACTTTGCTTTATGATTCGTTGCTATCATGACTCCTAAGACTTATGCTTACTTCATTGATCAGACTTGATAAGATTTATTCAGCTTGACTAGCCTTTATGGTCTATTGTTCTAGACCCGGCTATTCCACCAGTTCTCACGAACTTGGTAATGACCTCCGATATTCGGCCATGTTGACCTACTGGTAGCTAGCCCAGTATGTGGCTGATCCCCACGATATAAGCGTGAGTGTGGTTTGAACATCATCCGATCTTAAGATACTATATCTCAATCATGATGAGGGCTGTAGCGGCAGCCAAGACTTATCACGCTTAGAATTATGACTCCGCTTGACACGCATGTTAATATTGAAAATCTATAAACTCACTAAGCATTGCTTACAGATGTTACCTTATAATTTTACAGGAAAAAGCAAAGGAAAGTCACCTGCCGGACCTAGCACTTAGGTCTTACACGATCAAGACAGAAGTATCATAGACCTCTACTCAGCAAACTCATTTTGGTACTAATTGGATGATGATGTTATGGTGATCTGGGTAGATTTATTTTCATAATATGATGACATGAATTAGATTAGACTTGTGCCCTTTATAAGTTTAATTTAAAAACCGTAACTGTATTAAACTTAAATCTTAATAGCTTGTACTGTAATTTAATTTTCCGCATTATAATTACTCTATCTTAGTTTGATTGATATCGTATTGCATGATGTGGGACCTAGACTGGTGAGAACTGCCCCGTAAGGGGTGGTCTTCACAACTTAAAACATGAAAACATTTGTTTGAATGTTATGAACCCTTAGAATGTGAACAACATGATTTGCTTTGCTAATACTATGGTTGGCTTTGTATTAAGGCCATATCTCTGTAAATCAAATGAAACTATAGTAATCTGATAAGAACTGAAGGTTATACCCTGATATAGACCTAAAGGAGTTTCGGTTGACCTAATTGACCAATGATAAGAATAGGCTCACTCTGGGACATTAGGAACTACCGCAGACTCGACAATAAGACATGATAATAACCTAATAATATAATTAGGGTTATATAGATAAAGTTATAAACTTGACATTGATATGCCAGACTTGAAACTGAACTCCCGGAACCAGCCGGTTTGACAGAGAAAATTTGACGGCTTAATTCGTTAAGCACTAATTGACTAAGTTACATTGCTCAGGACTACTGTGAGTGACAGATTACATTAAGTACATGCATATGTTTCAATACTTATTGGTGATTGTTACTGAATTGTATGGAAACAATTGCTATTGCTGCATGTTTCTTGAATACTTTATTGTATGATAGGAACTTACTTTTGACATTGTTGAAATTAGATATCTGATATGCCTTGGACTGCATGTTCACTTTTACTTCCTATGTAAATACTTAACATGCTTGCTGATTACTTGTTGTCGATACATTTGCATCTGCATACTGCATTTACTGTTCTGACCGAATGTGAGATCTCCATTCACAGGAATGAATTATGCAGATTCCTTTCCTATTTGATCGTTTCCATACATTTCCCGTAGGGCTTCAGCCTTACACACGGGAATACAGATTGGGCTGATCTCCCAAATCTTTTGCCGTCTCTGACGTGTTGACTTGACGACATGAGCTGATAGTATTCTATATATGTGTGGAAACTAATGGAACTCTGTTAACTCACTAAGCAATGTTAGCTTACTCTGTCATGACAACTCTCTTTACAGGAAAAGCTGATAAGGCCAAGACCATAGCAGGTAGTTCGTCCCAGGCTAAGTGAACCTGGATACTTGATGATTACAGATTGTTGGACCTATTGCTGATGCCTATTTTGTAAAGATTGTTGCGGTCTCGGGTAGCTTGTTCAAACTTCCGCACTCTGATTGAAGACTTTAGAAGCTAGATTAGACCACCATTATTAAGTATCTTAAAGCAACTTGAATCAGGTATTTGGATTTGTGGTATCAGACAATAGTAATATTTATTACTTATTAAAATGCATTTTAAGAAATTATGACGTGTACTGTTTGTGGTAACTTGGGTGTTACATGCAAGTTCGAGAAAACCCTAGAAACTCTGACAAATTCGAAGAAGCCCTAAATTTCTAACAAGTTCGAATCTGGTAAGTTCGTTTCTGACAACTTCGAATCTGACAAATTAGATTATGACAAGTTCGAACCTCAGCTAAATTCGAATGAAGCCCTAATTTAAGTTCGTGAGGAGCGTATTCTGACAAGTTCGAATGAACCCTAATACCCCCTTAAGTTCGAGAAATGGCAAAAAAAATCAATTTTTTCAAGTGTGTTTATGGCTAAAAACATAAACTACGACTGAAAAACTTGAACTAATGTGAATTTTTCCCGTTACCTTGCTTGTAAAACTCAGAAAAACTATGAAAACGGTGCTTTTTCCGGTTAAAATGTCAAGAAACCAAGAATGTTTAAATGAACACAATGAACACTCTTTATGGCTCTGATACCACTTGTAAGATCACCTACCTACGAATCTGATCTTAACGCGACACCTTCCAACGAGTGCGGAATCCTCGTTAGGGGCTTAACGAATCGATCACACACGGAAACCGGAGATTAACACAATGATAGATGTCACGACGAAAGACCCGACACATGTATCTCTCCGAAATGACTCTCTGAAATCTTCACAAGTTCGTAGTGCACAATATGAGTTCTGGATACTAATCTCTGCCAAAGTCACTAATGAAAACGGATTAATTCTTAATTATAGAGCTTAAGTGCGAACTTAGCTCAGACAAGTTCGTTCAGGCCCAAACCCACGATCTTGTCCACTATATGTTCGAACTTAGCTTTACTAAGTCCAAACCCTAGCCTTTGAACTTATTCTTGAACTTGTCTTTGAACATGTTCTTGAACTTATCTTTGAACTTATGTTTGAACTTATCTTTGAACTTATCTTTGAACTTAAGTAAACATCAAACACAAACAAGATCAAACATATATAACCAATATCAAACATATGTATTAGCTTGTAATTACAAAGCCTGAACTATCAAAAAATACTAACATAAATACGTCAACATAAAGTTGGTGAGCTCATAGGTTTACTCGATAAGTAAAGACATTGTATGGAAAGCACAAGATTCCATTGAGTTGTAAACAAAAGCGAATCAATAATTTTAAGTATTACCATAAGTCTAATGACCCCGAAACTTAAATTTTGAGTGCCCTATGTGGTATCCGACACCAAGATACCATGAAATTTAAAATAATTATGCAGCCATTTACAATTGGCGCGACCAACCCAGATAGGGGCGTCAACCCAAATACATCTATTCACAACATTCACGTTTACGTAGTAATTAACGGTTCATGATTGAGGGCGGTGGTGAAGTGTAACCATATGTAATACGTAAAATGATTCAAGTACTTGTGTCCATATAAAGCAAAAAGTGGAACATGTATTCTCACCCCAAAGTATTACGAATAATTAAAAATAGGGGCTATGAAAACTCACCGTAAAAAGTGATCGTAAAATGAAGATCGTGACGTTCACTTAAAACGAAGCTCGAACATACTTATCCGAGCCCTAAATGATATGAGGGACTTAATAATGTCTATAAATTATAATGTGTATGCATGATAATTTTTAACCCTTAAATCACCCAACTTAACAAGTTCATAAACAAAAACCAATTAAAAAGGTTCAAGTTTATTTATAAGGATTTTCCAGGTTGTATCCAGGTTTTTCGGCCTACTTTGGGGTTGTTTTGCCCAAGCTCCAAAATGATTTGGGCTTTGATTCTTATAATCATAAAACTACTATATACAAGGAATTTTTCAAGATAAAAAGCAGTCATTTTTCGAGGTGTTTAGTTTAGGGAAAAGGCTCATTAAAAACCCTATGTTGGCCATAATCGAGCTATTAGACTTTTCGGTTCCCGAACAGTATATGGGGGATAAAAACTCTGAGTTAAATTATAAAACTTCCAGATATTTAGTTAAGACATAGATATAAATTCTGGAACAAGATTAAACTCGTTTTGTTAAGTTTTGAATTAGTTATGATTTTTCAACTCTGACCATTGCTCTGAGGGTGATATGCGTTACTCATGTCGAAGTTTGCACCCAAAGCTTGCTGTAAGGACTGCCAAAATCTGGATGTAAATCTGTTGTCTCTATCTATAAGAATTGAGACAGGCACTCCGTGCCTAGAGACGACTTTCTTGAGGTAAATTTGGGCTAGCTTATACATCTTGTCGGTATCCTTAATTGGTAGGAAGTGCGCGAACTTCGTTAGGCAGTCGACTATTACCCAAATGGTATCATACCCACTTGATGTCTTTAGCAGTTTTGTTATGAAGTCCATGGTTATCCGTTCCTAGTTCCATTGGAGAATCTCTGGTGGCCGCAATAACCTAGATGGTTTCTGATGTTCCGCCTAGACGTTGGAGCATGTTAAACACTTGCTGACATATGTGGCAATGCCAACGTTCATGTTAGGACACCAGTACAGCTCCTTGAGGTCATGATAGACCTTATCGGATCCGAAGTGAATGGAATATCTTGATTTGTGTCCTTCATCCATGACCAGCTTTCTTACTCCACCAAAGCTGGGTAACCAGACTCTATTCATGAAGTATCAATTCCCATTAGCCCTTATCTCAACTGTTTATCCATTCCTCTCAGGGCTTCATTCTTCACATTTTCCTCTTTAACAGCTTCCACTTGCGCATCATGAATTAAGGAAGGAAGGTTTGGTTGAATGGTCATTACTAGGGCTCGTACTCTTAACAGCTTAGCTCGTTCCTTTCCGCTTATTGCGTCTACAACAACATTAGCTTTCCCCAAGTGATAACGAATCCCACAGTCGTAGTCACTCAACAATTCCATCCAACGGCGCTGCCTCAGATTTAACTTATTCTTGTCCAAGATGTGTTGGAGACTCTTATGATCCGTGAATACAGTACACTTCGTACCGTACAAGTAATATCTCCAAATTTTGAGGGCAAAAACAACGGCTCCCAGCTCTAAGTCATGCGTTATCTAATTCACCTCATGAACCTTAAGTTGCCGAGAAGCATAAGCTATGACTTTATCCTTCTACATTAACACACTTCCCAACCCATTGTGTGAAGCACCGCACTAGAATATAAAATTCTCACTTCCTTCAAGTAAGGACAAAATAGGCGCACTGCACAATTTGTATTTCAATAACTGGAATGCTGCCTCCTGGTCATCTCCCCAATCATACTTAACGTCCTTTCGGGTTAATTCTGTTAGAGATCCGATGATCTTTGAGAAGTTTTCGATGAATCCCCTATAATACGTTGCAAGACCTAGGAATTGGCGTATCTCCGTGGGGGTTCTAGTGGTTGCGCAATTCTTGATGACTTTGATTTTTGTAGGGTCAACTTAAATTTCTTTACTGTTGATCACATGACCGAGGAATTTTAATTTTCTTTGCCAAAATTCGCACTTTGAAAGTTTAGCATGTGCTCCTTCTTGTTTCGTGAATAGATTAAGATGTCATCTATGAAGACAATAACGAATTTTTCCAAGTACGGTTTGCACACCCAATTCATAAGGTCCATGAATACGGCTGATGCATTGGTCAGTCAAAATGGCATCAGTTGGAACTCAAAATGACCGTATCGGCATCTGAAGTCTTGGGAATATCCTCTTTGCGGACTCTGACCTGGTGATAACCAGACCTTAGGTCGATCTTCGAATAGAAGCTCGACCCTTGGAGTTGGTCAAATAGGTCATCGGTTCTTTATGGTCAGCTTATTTAGTTCCCGATAGTCGATACACATCCTGAAAGTTCCGTGTTTCTTCTTTACGAACAAAACCGGAACTCCCCAGGGTGAGGAACTCGGTCTGATAAACCCTTTATCCAAGAGCTCCTGTAGCTGATCTGGACAATTCCTGCATTTCCGATGAGGCTAAACGGTATGATGCTCGTGCCACTAGTGTCGCACCTGGCACTAAGTCGATTTGGAATTCGACTTGTCTTGATGGTGGGAGTCCAGGCAGGTCTTCGAAAAAGACGCTGGAATACTCACGGACAATAGGAATATCTTCGAGTTGCTTCTCCTTCGGCTCCTTCTCCGACATATGCACTAGAATCGCTTGACAACCCTTTTGCAGACACTTCAGGGTCCTAAGGCTATAGATGATGCTTACTTTGGTGTTTCTCTGCTAGACTTGGACAGTGAGGACTTTCTTGTAGGCCAAGGGTATGCGCACCGTCTACATATTGCACACGATTTCTGAACGGTTTTTCACTAACCAGTTCATGCCTATAACAACGTCAAAACTCCCTAGTTTGACAGGAAACAAATCTATTTCAATTAGTTGACCTACTAATTCTAAGGAGCATCCTCGAATTATATTATTTGTTTTCAGTGTCTTATCGTCAGCAACCTCTATAGCATACGTGGCACTTAATAGGGGTAAAAGTGGCATTTATCTGCTTACTAAACTTAGTGGATATAAAGCTCCTATCAGCATCAGTATCAAATAGTATGAATGCATAAGAGTTGTTTTGAGAAGGAACGTACCCGTAACCATGTCGGGATTCTGTCTCGCTTCTCCACTTCCCATATCAAAAGCTCTTCCCTGAGCTCCTAAGACATTCTTCAACTTCGGGCAGTCCTTTCTGAAATGCCCAACCGCCCCGCACTCAAAGCATCCTCTCTGAGGCCCATTGTTGGTTCCAGAGCTGGAAACTCTACAATCCTTGGTCAGATGACCTTGCTTTTTGCACTTACCACAGGGATGTGTACACTGGCCTTTGTGATGATAATTTCACTTGCTGCAATAAGGTTTGTGGCCAGTGTAGCTTTTCATTGACTGAGACCCAGCTACGTAGGCCTTGATTGTCTCTTGTTTCTTCTGTTGGTTTCCCGAATTCTTTCCTAAGCGGTCTTCCCATTTCCGCTTGTTGTCTGAACTCTTAGCAGTCACTTCCCCTTGGCGTATCACTTGCTCCATCAAGTTGTTTGCCACTCGGATGACATTATGGATTGTCGTTGGGTTGGAGGAGGTTACATTCCCTTTTATTTAGGGAGAGAGTCCCCAGATGTATCGTTCAACTCTCTTGTATTCCGGGGTAACCATCCCGGGACATAGGAGGCTCAGCTCATGGAATCGGTTGGTGTATCCGGTGATGTCCGTCCCCTTCATGGACAAGTTCCATAACTCAGCTTCCATCATTTGGAGCTTTCTTCTTGGGCCGTATTCATCAGCCATCATTAGATTCAACTCTACCCACGAGAGTTGATATGCTACATCAATGCTTATAGACTGAACTTAGGAATTCCACCAAGTGAGCGCTCCATCCTGTAGCGTATGAGTGGTGAACTTCACCTTGTTTTCTTTCGTGCAGTTGCTGACTCGGAAAACAGATTCCAATTTCTCGAACTATCGGGTAAGACCAACAACACCTTCTGTGCCGTTAAAATACCTAGGTTGACAACCAAAGAAACCTTTTATGCTAGAACCCCGTGGTTTATTTTCCACCCCTACAGCAACTCCACTACTTCCTAATTCATTTTAGCGGTTACTCTCGAGGGCTGCGATGGCGTCAGCAACCCTTTGGGCCGCTACTCACTAAATCTCGTTGGTGGTCATCCTTCGTGGTGCCATGATCTTGAAGTTCTTAGAAAATTAACACGGTGTAAGAGGATAAGTCTATGAATTTGAAATTTACTAAAGCAGATAGTCATACTACATATCATCAACAAAGATTTATAGATAAATTTAATTTTTCATTAAACATAGCTTGATACATAATCTTTTGCAATAGAGGGTTGGGGTTTCCCTGAAAAATTTCTAGCCTACTTAACTACCAGATACACGAAGTAGAAAATACAACATTACAAATATAAGATAGAGAAGACACTAAGTTTGGGATGCCTCCGGGGTTTCTCCGTACTCAAGTACCCAGAATATTTTCAATCACCGACTCTACACCCTCAATCTCACTCATACGCTCCTCACCTTCGGACTGATCTGACTGAGCCTCATCCGGATATTTGGCTCTCATGTAATCCCTTGCCCTTTCTGTTTGAACGGCCTGATGAAGTAACGATAATGGAATGTCCATTACCGCAACATTTGTAGTGGTTGTTGGGATCTTTATTCATTGAATGGAGGCCGTGAAGTAGACGTCAGCCTCGGGACGTTCATGTATGTCCTCATCCTGATCCATTGCATATTGAATTATGACTTGAGAAACCTTTGAAATGGAATGTATTTACGTCCTCTTCTAGTTCCTTTTTCCAGTACTGCTCTCTTTAACTCATCAAAGATGAATGCCGCATAATAAAAGTGGCGATCATAGGCGAAGGCGGCAAAACATTGCAAGGACTTGAATGGAGGCCGCGTCATGGCCAATGTGTTTTCCAGTGAAGCATTTGTTGATGATGTCAAACAGGACCCTCCAGTGGGACTTGAGATGCTTTGTCCGGAAATCTGATGGCCTGGTGAGTTGGCCATCATATCCTAAGGTCTGGATTTCTTGAAGCGTTTGGATAGGAGGAATAATGGGGGCAAAGGCCTATTTAGTGATGGAAAAGTTTTCTGATCGAAGGTGAAGAATGTGGCGAATGGCTTCTTGGGCGAGTTTATTGCAAACGGAGTCGATTTTGGTGGTAAAGTGAGGTTCAACATAAGATATGAAACTTAGATGATTCAAAAACTGTTGGAGGTAGATGGTTGCTACAGAAATGGTTGTGCTTAGGGCGTAGAATATAGGGTGGCTTTGAGAATATCAAACGTGATATCCTCGGCTTCATGGCGTACGGTAGAAAGATCGAGCTGCCAGTTGTGAGGGGCAAACTCAACAAACTGGGAAGAAGGAAGAAGAGATTCTTCTAGCAGTTGTGCATTGTTATTGGGTAGCGGAGAATGCGGAAGGGTTAAGGATAATTCAGGATCCATGAGTCCTGTAAACATGCAACAATGTTAGTATACCAGACATGAAAGATTGAAGCATTGATACTAAGTCTGAAATACGCGTGAATTTGAAATTGTCTATTTTGATTAAAGCATCAGGTCTTTTATCAGTAGAATGTAAATTCTACTGAATAAAGTCCAAAGTTGATCGTCAAGTGATCAATGTTAGAATGAACATTTTCACTCAAACACTTATCCTAACTCTAATCAACGGTGCATAGGACATGGAATATTTTTTATTTTTGATTTTTAGAAAAAAAATGCAAAAGTGAAAAAAATTTAAAAATATTCTAAGTGTTAAATTTAGGATGGACCGAAATTCGGATGAACAAGTGATCCCAATTCGGGTTCATGGGAAATTCGGATGATATGATTCAAGTTTCTGGTGGGATAGAAATTTGGATGGAAATGATGAATGAAATGAAAAACCAAGTATGAGACTAAAGATGGGGGAATCGAAATTCGGATGGATCCGAGTTTCGGATGATGAATACTTAGAAAATACACATAAGTGAAAAATTCGGATGGTGCCGAATTCGGTTGGTCCGAATTCGATCTAGTGATGGTTAAAATGCTGAATACTTAGAAAATAAACATGAATGGAAAAATTCGGATGACAACCGAATTCAGATGGACCCATATTCGGATGGACCGAGACAAAGACTTAGGTGGTATTTGGATTGAATGAATTTAAAATGATGGATTTTAAAATGATAGGATTTTGAAATATTTAGGGGTATGGATGGATTATGAAACGTAGAGAAGTGAGGAATTTAAAATCCTAAATAAGCTGAATTCTTTCATTTAATATTGTATCCAAACATGATAATGAAGGATTACTAAATCCAAATATAAATGGGTTGTTTAAATCCTTCAAACCAAACACCACCTTAGTTGTATATAACATACAATTGATATTATATGAGTGCATCCGAATTTCGATGGTCTGAAATTTGGTTGAAACACATAATATACTTGTTTATTTTCTAAGTATTGTCTACTGATCCGATGTTCGGATGGATCCGAAATTCAGATGGGTCCATATAAGTGAACAATTACTCTGATATTTTGTCTAAGTGGAAGCCATCCGAAATTCGGATGGTCCGAATTTCCGATGATCTGAAATAAAGACTTAGTCAATATAGTAGTTTAATGTGGTCATGCACATGCAACGTGAACAATTCTAAAAATGCTTAAAAATGCATGAAATGCATATTCTAATGTTAAAACATGTAATGAGCATTTTATTGTACTACACTAACTTAATGAGCAGGTTAATCTAAGGAAAAATTCTAAAAACCGAACTTAAAACCCTTAAATATTTGAAAATTAAAAACACTAAATAGGATGTTATAAACTGAAGTAAAACAAGCAAAGAGTTACCTGATGGTGCAGAAGCAAGAAATTGCAAGAAAAATTGAAGAAATCGGCCGAATTTGGAGCTTGGATGCTTGAAATATCTGGTAATGGCGGTGGGGGTGTGTACGTCGGTTGAAGGAAGAAGAAGAAGAAGAGAATGAAGCATGTAGAAAGAAATGAAAATCCCGCCTATTTAAATACGCGGGTCGGGTTTGGAGTATGGATCCGCGCGTTACGTCAATAAAATGGGCGTAACTCAACCGGTTTCATCAATAAATTTTGGGATTGCAACAAAATAAGATAAAAATTAAAACAAGAGCCCAATTAAAATATTGTTGTGTTTTCTTGTTAGAAAACTTACCAAGGCATATTTAAATTCAAGTAATATTCACAAAATAACCAAACTCAACAATATTTTAAATAACCTACTAATTAAAACTTAAATAAATAAAATAAGAACCAAGAAATATTTTTGAGTTTTTGATAGCTTATAACAAGTAAAAAAAATATTAAATAAAACATAAAATCTTTTTGTGTTTTTCTGAGAGATTACTTAAATAAAATAAACCTAGGAATAAAATACATGAAAAGTAAAAACTAAATTAAAGTACACTAAACATCCTGAAGTTACTCCCCCTCAATTAAACACATATCCTTTCTGATCTAGACTCTAGAACCTTTTTACCCATTAAAATACAGACAAACCTAGAATTAGTCAGCGTCCCACTCAACTATGAACAATTTACATAGCAAATTTTAGGATCATTAATCATTAAAAAAAAATATATATATATATATATATATATATATATATATATATATATATATATATATATAAAGAAATATTGAATTTAATTTTGTGACGCAACCTTTAAATTTAAATAACAAATATTTTCTAAATAAAAGAATTTCAAACCCGTATGTTTGAAATAGAATTATTTTAGAAAGTGTCTGAAATTTAACTAGAAGGAGGATTCAACATGCCGATATGTGATACTAAAAACTGAAAACGAGGTTCGTCTAAAGCTTTAGTAAAAATATCAGCAAGTTGATATGTTGTGCCTACAAAATACAATTCAATTGTTCCCTTTCCTACATGATCTTTAATGAAATGAGACCTGATGTCTATGTGTTTCGTCCGTGAGTGCTGCATGGGATTGCAAGAAATAGCAATTTCACTTCTAGAATCACAGTATATTGGGATATTGGTGAGCAAGAACCCATAATTACATAACTGTGTTCACATCCACAGCACTTGAGAGCAACAGCTTGCGGCTACTACATACTCAGCTTCTGCTGAGGATGTGGAAACAAAGTTATGCTTTTTGGAAGACCAACTCACCGGTTTGTCCCTCAAAAATCGTATTCCGCCTGATGTGCTTTTCCTATCAACTATACAACCTGCAAAATCAGCATCTGAAAAGGCAGTATGATCAAAATCGGTTCACTTTGGATACCAGAGACCAAGATCGGGTGTACCCTTAAGATAACGAAAAATGTGTTTACATTTAGGTGTGATTCTTTTGGGTCGACCTGAAAATGAGCACAAAGACATGTTGAAAACATTATATCTGGTCTACTAACCATAACATACAGTAAGGATCCAATCATTCCTCTGTAAGTTGTATTGTCGACACTTTTCCCGGCATGATCAGTGTCTAACTTACAGTTTGAAGCCATAATTATTGTGATACTCGTGCAAGAGTCTAACTTATACTTCTTGAGAATGTCAAGAGTATATTTTGACTAGTTTACAAAAATCCTATTTTCAAGTTGTTTGACTTGTAATCCGAGGAAAAAGTTCGTTTCCCCCATCATACTCATCTCAAACCTGGACTCCATTTGGGATGAGAAATCCTTACAGAAATTACTGTAAGTAGATCCAAATATAATATCGTCGACATATATTTGGACTAGCATTATGTGCTGGCCTTCCTTTTTAGTGAACAATGTTTTGTCCACCACACCTTTACTGAAACCAGTGGAGATAAGAAAGTTTGAAAGACTGTCATTTTTATGTTCGAGGTGCTTGTTTCAAACAATATAGGGCTTTGTCTAGCACATAAACATGGTCTGGTTTATGTGCATCAAAAAATCCTTGTGGTTGTTTAACGTACACCTCTTCGTTAAGTTCAGCGTTCAGGAAAGGTGGTACACTTTTAAATCCTTATATATTGCGTATGCCAAAAAGATTCTGATCGCTTCTATCCATGCAACTAGAGTAAAGGTCTCGTTGTAATCTATGCCTTCTTGTTGTCGGTAGCCTTTGGCGACAGGTCTTGCTTTATTCCTTACCACGATGTCGTTTTCATCTCGTTTGTTCTTAAAAATCCACTTTGTTCCGATTATGGTTCAGTCTTTGGGTTTGGGAACTAACCGCCAAACTCTGAGCTGTTCGAACAGGTTGAGCTCTTCTTGCATTGCCACAATCCAGTCTGGGTCTTTCAAGGCTTCATCCACATGAGCAGGCTCTATTATAGTAAGGAATGACGCAAAGAGACCTTCATTAGCAGATGCCCTACGAGTTTGGACACCAGTAGAGATATAACCAATGATTTGTTCGGTTGGGTGACTCTAGGTCCATTTTATATCGTTGAAGGGGTGAATGATATGAAAGCTCAGTGGCGAGTGTAGGGATGGATGATGAGTCATTGTCGATGGTTTCGAATGAAGGTACCACTGGTTCCGGTTCAGGTTCGGCTTGATCAGTTAAAGGAATAATGTTTGGCATTATGTGTGAGGGCATCTCATGAGTAGGTTTAACCGGAGATGTGCAGTAGATGAAGTGGATGGTCGAGGATATAAAGTGGTAGGTGAATCAGATGGAGTTTGTTGCGTAGTTGAATCGCTGGATGTGTTAACTACAGAAGACGAAACATTAGAGGTATTAGCACCAGAACCAAAAAATTCTATGTAAAACGGATCAAATAAATTAACTAAATTAGAAGGAGAAAAAGAAGAAGATTGTGAAGAGTCTCCAAGCATTGGTGTAATGCATGGTCCTAATTGGTCAACTTCGGGAGCCAGTTCAGCCATTTCATCGAATGTGACATGCACACTCTCATTGGCTGTCCTAGGGCGAGTGTTGTAAGCGTGATATGCCTTCGAGTTGGATAAGTAAGTGTTGTAAGCGCGATATGCCTTCGAGTTGGATGAGTATCCAATGAAGATCGCTTCATCCGCCATCTCGTTGAACTTCTGGAGGTTGTCCTTGTCGTTAAGCACATAACACCTGCAACCAAATACACGTAAGTATTTGTTGAAAGGAACTTTATTTAGAAAGACTTGGTATGGAGTTTTATTGAAGTGCTTATGGATTACAGAGCGATGCCGCGTGTATCAAGCTGTTGACACGGCTTCGGCCCACAAGAACGGAGGTAGCTTTGAGTATGTCAACATTGTGCGAGCAGCTTCCACGAGGGTACGGTTACGCCTCTCCACGATTCCGATTTTTTGAGGTGTTCTAGCAGCTAAAAACTGATTATGAAGACCTTTGGATCGAAGGAAGCTTTCAACTACCGAATTCTTGAATTCTGTGTCGTTGTCGGATCGCATTGATTGAACACACACTACAGTTCTTAGCCATAAATGTCACCTCTAGCCCTTTATCGCAGTGTTGATCTATGCTAAACAAATTATGAGATAACCCCTCAACATAGTCAACATCCTTGATGACTAGGTTATTCAAGACTAAATCCTCGTATCCTCTTATATGAGCATGATTATTATTCCTGAATTTGACTTTCCCACAATATGTTCTACTATGTTGGACAACAACTCTCTCCTCCCAGTCATATGCTTAGAGCAACCCAAATCCATATACCAAATGGATTTTGCCTGAAAATAAAGAATGCATACAATGAAAATCTATAGGCATTAAACAAATCCATCGGAAATTAACATGCAAACCGTGTTCTGAACCGAGATGTTCAGAAAACATGATGATTTTAGACAGGGTCCTGAGCTGAGTGCACAGAAGCCAAACATGTCGGTTTAAGCACAACCGACAAGCAGAAGAACTGGTCCTAGTCTAAGATAACAAGAAGCCAATTCAATGAAGTCCGGCTCTTGATCTAAAGTAACCAAGAACCATCTGCATTAAAATCACACAACTTTGGGTACCCATCTTAGGATGGGTCCTTTTGGGTAAGGTGTTCCAGAGGAATATGACATGTGTACAGTCTTAGGAACCCATTTAGCAATTATGTGTGGACTAAATGCAGAGCCTTTTGGAATCCATTTATGTTTGGATTTATCAGGCTTTGGAACCTTAGGCGATGAAATTACATTCGGTTTTGGACTTTTTGAAACTTGTTTAACATTTGCTTTTGGTTTGGGCCTGGGCAAAGTACAAGTCTCAGTTTTTGTGGCTGATGATGCAGTATTTTTATTTTCTTTTTCAGAATTCTTTTAACAGGATAAGGCACGAAAGCATTCATTTCAGGTACTTGACCTCTAAAACGAGTTGGACATAATTTAAACAAGTCACCAAATGAATACTTTAAACAAGAACCAGAATTCTATATATCATTACAAATATCGTTTACAGAGATTACATGCAAGCTATCTCTATAAAACATATTCATCTGGGATTACAGAGATTAATGCATTTCGAAAACGACCCCTTTAGAGGTCGTTCAGAATGGTTGTGACTTTGTTCCTCGATGCCACGCCTCGTTGTCAAGCGGGGTATCGGGGTGTGACAGTATCAGAAAATCTAGTATTACGGATTTTAATAGAAGTCTGTATTGATATTATGAATTGGTAAGACTGGCTGCATTATCGGGTCAATGGATCTAAGTTATTTGATAATAGATATAATGTCACTAAAATCTAAAGGGATAGATTTTTTAATTGATACAAGTCTTTTTCAAATAACTGGATTAAATTGATTGGTTGCATTTCCAAAATGGATAGACATATTAATTTATCTAACTTAATTGATAATAGAGACTGTATCACTAAAATCCAAAGGGATGAATTTTTAATAGATACCAATCTTACTCAAGTTAAATGGATCAAATTGATGCTAGGTAACATTGTTGGTAAAAGAATCAATGGATGAAATCGTTTAGGAAAATAAATGTATCACTTAAATCCAAAGGGATTGGTTTATTAAAAGATACCAGACTATTTCATGAACGATTAGATCTGATTGATGAAACCAATGAAACTATTTGAACATATACATTTAATGTATACTTGGAGTTCGATATAGTTAAATTTTAAAGAAAAGGACAACCACTTTAATAAGAATCTACTAGAAATTATAGTAGATGAAATTATGTCTGCCTGCTAAGACATATATATAATATTTTGAATCGATCAAAGATGTACCAAATTAAAGTATGTTACTGACTCAGCAAATTAAATAAAAGTCCCTTGATAAGATAAAGTTGATAATTATATATTAACGTTGTCGTGACATCGTCTATGGGCTTATGGTCCTAAAGGACATATATTCTTGTGAAAGAAAAGTTGAAATTGTATTTGTAGGTCCCAAAAGGTTTTCATAGAGTATTGTTCTAAGCTGTAGAGGAGAAGGGGGGGGGGGTGAATACAGCAAATTAAAATTCAACACTCTTTTCTCAATGTTTTTGTATACTATTAACAAATGTTAATTACAAACAAGCTTGACTACGGAAAGGTTCAAGCTGAGATGACAGATACAACAGATGTTTCGACTAATCTAAGACACACTCAGACTAGATACAATGAATACACTCACTTAGATGAACTCAATGATTTTACAAGACATAGATGGACAGCTTATGTATGAACAGCTTAGACACACGTACTGTTATATTCAAGCAGTCTTGCATGCATGAAAAAACACACTTCAATGCACGATCTGATTTCTCACTCTTGGTTATCTCATAATCCTAAGAAGTTTCTTTTATACTCTCACTGAGAATCTCAGCGAAGCTTCTTCATTGGACGAGGAGATAGTGGGATGTCTTTCCAAAAAGACAAAACAACTTTTCTGCCCATTCTGATAAAGTAGATTTGTCTTTATGTGGCAGAATCTTTGTCTTTTCCTTTTTGTCACTGTTGCATAACGCTTTAACCAAAAGAGGAATGTCAACTTTGCATCTTTCTTCTTTTGCTAAGGCCATTTTGATATAAGAAAAGGTCTGTCACCCTTTTCAAATATCCGTTTGTCTTCATGTAACAGAACAACGTAGGCAGGCTTTTGCAGTTTCTGTTTTCCACTTTGTCTTCGACTTGTAAACTGATCTTGTAGCCAAAAACAATACACGAGGACTTGGAAACATATTCCATAAAGTGTTTAGCCTGTTCACAAAAAAATAGCTTCTGTTCACAAAGAACAGAACACTTAGAATTTGTCCAAGCTGCTCAACAGAAATGAGCAGCGTAGACAGTTTATGTCCAGCCTGTTCAGCAGACAGAACAACTTGGACAATCTGCCTTTGTTGCAACAAATGCAACAGGGCAAACAAGTTTGACTCTTATTGCAAATCACTTTTCAGGTTTCAATAAGGCGTAAAGAGGCCTTAAATTATACCTTCAAGTGCATCCAACAGGTTTGATTAAAAATCTCCCCCTAAGATGTAGAGCAGGTTTGACTGAGGCCTTTTTGTGCCTAACAATCTCTCCCTATTTGCAATAATCAGTCTAAGCTGATTTTACCAATAATAACTATATATTTTTACAATACATTTTGTTGAAATGAAATTACAACATTAAAGTAAAGTAAAAGATCAGTTATATATATTCTGATTTTTTATTACATAAACAACACATGTTTTTGCAAAAGTACAACTGACGTACTAGGGCATATTACAACTGATGTAAAAATAAAAGTTACAACTAATGCAACAAAGTACAACTAATGTACATTGAGATTCAACACTTTGGACTGTTGATAATGGGTGCAAATAATCGCAAGCCTGTCCAACAGTTGGACAGCTTCCATTCTTCACCTACTCAGATAGTAGATGGACTTCAAGATAGTGGTGGTGGCAATCCTTCTTCAAACATTTTCTCAAGCTCCTCCCTGGTTTCCTTCAAATCCTCTATTTCAACTCTGAGGAACATGAAACCGGGATGTTGAAGCTCCCATCTTTCATAGAAGCCTCTGAGCTGATCCCAGATGGCTGCTCTCCACTTTATGGATTGCCTGAAGGAGTTTGCAAGTTTGAATGCAACAAACTGTTTGAGACCCAGTTTGTGTAATTCTGATGCTCTTTGGAAGCACCTCTTCTTTTTCAGGGGATCTACAAAAAATTACCCCAGCTCAGGTTCCTCAATCAGCTTGCCTTCCTCAAGTTCCACTCCTTTGGGCAAGCTGTGGTCTACTCCTTTGATCTCTACTGCATAATCACGTTGTTCAATCACGATCAGGAGTTCTTCCAGATCTGAATCCTTTTTTTTTCCTCTTGGCCTTTATTTTGGGGTAAGTCACAGAGACACCCTTACTTAGTTCTTCTGAGATAAGGCCAAGATCTTTCACCCTTTCCATCAACTTTTTGCCATATGCCCTGATAGTCTTAGCCGTTTTAGACTTAGACTGGCTCAGGGCAACTGCCAACTCTACCCACTCTCTGTATCCCATCTGTGCAACGTCAGTGTAAT